>VXBU01013710.1:547-13699 GCA_013400315.1 Bombycilla garrulus | reverse complement strand
AAAAAAAAAAAAACTTGTGAAAGTAATTTCAAATAACACCACTTCCTTTCAGGCAAAAGATGTAGCTGTGTTTAGAAGTAATTTAAATACACTGAATGTAAATACTTTTCTGATATTAAAAAAGTTGTACTAAAATTGGTTTAAAATTTAAGATATCATCATCCTTGGGGTCAAAATACACAATAATACGCCACTTTGCTTCATTGCCTACAGTAAGAACCCAGTTCCTGAGCATTGATTTTCTCCTCCTCTCCATTTCAACTGCTGATGCAGTGAATTCACTGCATCAGCAGTGCCCTGCTAATGCTCCAGTTCTGCCTTCTCTTAACGCGGCATCTGTCCAGCAACCCAGAGCTGCAGTGTGAGGTACAAGGGCTTGGGCAGGATTCTTTACCCAGGACCACTCAGGGACTTGCCCCATGGCAGCACTACTCAGGTGCCAACGCTGTTTCACCCCAACTTCCCACAGCTCTGCCAAGCACATGGGCCCATCTGACAAGATGCTATAGAATATTCTTACTCCATTTCAATACTCGTTTACTAAACAAGGAGCTAGTTACAGTATTATATGACTTAAGAGTATCCATTCGTCAAAATCTTTGCATGAAAAAGACCATTTCTGTTGTATTCCTATTTTGATGAAGATACAAGAAACTCAAACTGTAGTCTTACTTTTGTCTGAGCTACTTTTTTGTAAGGACCTAGATGCTCACATGGTGTGAACACCACTACTAGCAGTATCAGAAACTAATTTCTACATCCCCGTTCATCCCATTAAAGAGCAAAGAACTTTTCTCTCTTCTCTGCTTATCTTCATGACAGGACTTTGTCAACAGGTAGCCAGAAGCATTCAAGGCTTTCAGCACACTATGAAGTACTTATCCCACTTCCCCTCTGTACTTACGATTGCGGCAAATGAAGATAGGTAAGTAGCACAATTATTGTCTCCCAGGAAAGCAAAAATAACTGGCAAGGACAGAGGCAAGGTGTGCTCAGAACTCTCTCCTAATCATTACAGACACAATGGGAAATCCAAAAATTGTCAAGTAACAGAAGATAGCATGACAGCATTCAGGACAGAGGAAAAAAAATGTAGAAGTAGAAACTGGTCACTGTTGTTAATGTGACTAGCTTTCTATTTTAGTCTACACTTACTTGGAAGCAGGGGGCAGGGGTGTTTTAAACAAGAGAATACTGAAAGAGAAACTCCAAAATTATTTGCATGCTACACCTTCATATCAATATGCTAGACAAGTTTCTAACATAATTCAAACATTAAACAAGAAACAGCCAAGACAGGATGGGTATATAAGAGTATACCTCTGGGAACTGACAAAGTTAATAATAGTTCATGTATCTTCTAAGCCTCAAAGCATTGTTTAATAATTATTCTCAGGTGATCTTTAATTTCCTTCAGTGAAGATGACTCATCTCACTCAACCCCCTCCTAGCTCATTGTAATCAATTCCAGATTGTTTCTCTGTTCTGAAAATTGTTTTTGCAGAGGAAAAAACCCACACTTAGACTAACCATTTAAATGAAAGAAAAGAATTGCATTGTGTATACAAAACACATTAAAACATTAGCTATATTAGAATATAAATATATAATTTATAAGTTTGAATTAAAGTATCATAGGAAATCCTTGCTCAACCCTTGGGGGATGAATATTCCAAAACATTTCTTAATTATAGGATCACACAGTCAGTGATCACAGGTCACAGTCAGTGCACAAAAAGAACAAAGAGTAAAAACAATATAACAAGGATCTTAAGCTTTGCTTTATTCCTGTTGTTCAAGGCTCACCTTAAATATTAAGTCCACCATATTCAAATCCTTCTCTGAAGGCAGAACGTACCAAGCTAATTATTCCAGCACAGTATTTGAGCCTTCTACAAATACTAATGAATTCTCCATACCACTATTGTTAGAGGAAAGGGCATTAGCACCTCAATTTTACAGGTAAGTTAACACAGCAAAAGTAAGATTTAATTCACTAATACAAACCCCCATATTATCCAAGCTGCATCCCCCAAAAACACTTGTTAAATATAAGCACACATCACAGGTACCTTACAGCAACACCATGCTTTTTCCTATGCTTTTCCTGATTATGCTGCCCTAATGCTGCCTGTACCATAAGCAAACCTTTGCCTAATTCTACTCTCTTGGCCCAAGACTGCAGACTTTGTGTTTCCTATCCAGGCCACAGCCCTGTGCCTCTCTCTCTTCCAGGCTGCCTGTCCCAGCTGCTGAGCATAGTTCCACTTAACCATGCTCTCAACCCCTGCACCTCTCTCCCTCCTTGCTCAAGTTAAAAGTCCTTGTATCGTCCTTGTCACAATTTTCCTGCCTGGCCATCACCTGCTTCCTTCTTGGCCTCCAGCTCCTGCACACAGCTCTTTCCCACCTCTCCCCTCTCCATGCCCAGCTGAGGCCATTTCCCTGCCCTGCTTATCAGAGTTCACCTCCTCCAGCTGCTTCCACCCATGTGCCCAGCTCCAGCCTGTGTCATTCCTGGCTCTCAGGGGAGCCTGCTTATCCCAGACATGTCATTGTCACTTACATACTCAGTCCTTGGCGCTAGACTTCCAGCTTTAAGTCCCTCTCATTCCCAGCTCTACAGAGGGAAGGGGTGAAAAGCAGGGAAGGAAAGGGTGAAAGCAGGACAAACACCCAAGACCCCATGAAGAGATCAAGGCCTCCTGATGGACACAAGCCCAGAAACCATCTCTATCAGAGAAGTCCCAGTTTCCTCCAACCTGCTGGCTACAGTCAGCCCAGCTGCTGGCATCCTATTTAAATTCTTATTATAGCGGTGCTTTACAGAGCAGCTCTGACAAGGGGCTAACACCTCTGTCAACACTCTAGGATGGTGGGCAGCTGCACTGCTCCTAAGGATCAGGCTGGAGCTTGGAAAAATGGGAAAACATCTCAAGGGATGAGCATGCAGTACCTGTGAGGATCCCACTCTCCAAGGGATGGGCTGGGCAATCAGCCCTTGCGGGGCTGAGTCCTTCCAACCCCACAAGCCTCCACCATAGGCACAGACATACATTGGCAAAAGAGGTGTCCTGAAAACAGATCAGCTTTGAATAAACCACCAATTCTGCCATGCCCAGGTGAGAGGGGGATTCCCAGAAGGGATACCTCACTGGAAAGCCAAGAGAAACTGCCAAAATCAAGCACCAAGGAATGCTACCGCACCTGAATGTTACTGTATGATGGGGGCAAGAGGCTGATCCACACCTCAGGTGTCAAGGTGTTTTTACAAAGGCTTTTTATCTGATGGCAGCTGCCTCTCCCTCATCAACTCCCAGGAGTCCAGGACAGGCATCTCACAGGCAACATGGGGTAAAACCCCAAATTTACCCACCTCTGTAGGAACCAGAGCAGGCCTACACAGCGTGACACATCAATGGCAAAATACCTCACTCTGACCTTTAAAAATTAAAATTAAAAGCTCAAGGAGCTTGCAGAGTTTCCACAAAGATAAATCTCTGTGGTGAGCTACAGGACACCTCAGTGAGGGGACATTCTGCTGATTCTGGCCAGCCCCACACCCAGGCTAGCAGCACCTCAGGCAAAGTGTATTTCAAAAGGGGAAAAAAAAAATCTCATCCAGCTGGAGGGGAACAGCTGAGCAGGCACAAGTCCAAGTGACAGTGGGCAATACCTGCTGAAAAATAAAGAAAAATAAAAACAGACTTTTCTTTCCAACAAGGGTTATCAGCTGCTTGTCCCAAAGCACATGAAGGAGCGGGCTGCCTGCAGCCTCAGGTGTACCCAGAGGCTCTACCCCAAAAATACCAGTATTCCCACAAAATGGGATATTCAGATACACCATCATGGAAAAGGTACTAGAGCTACTCTCTCTCCTGTGACAGCTGAAGGCAGAACTAAGATTTCCAGCCACCATGTTGTGACTTTATAATTTTTCTGTTACTGGAAGACTTCTGCTCTGTAAAAACAATACTGCCAATACTTAATATTTGCTATAAATGTAGCAGGAGAGATCCCACAAAAGGCAATGACTCTTGTCTCATTAGCTCATGTAAAGAGAGACTGATGCCTGATCACTGCAGACCTCCCACCGCCTGCCCCAGGAAGAGTAATGACATGGTTTCTCCCTGAGCTGTTACCTGCTCCCTCTCATCCAGTCCCTGGCTATTTTTTGAGCTTTGCAGCTCACACACCTTGAACATTATGCTGGCATAACAGAGTTTAACACTTGAAGTGGATTAAAACCTTGGCCATAGCACCCAGGCCACTGAGACAGAGGGTGAAAAGTTCAGCACAGATGGACAAAGGCAGCAGCCTTCACTTGGCCTTGGAATTCAGTGATCACAGCCTAATGCTGAACTGCTGCCCCAAACACGTTGCTGGGGCACAAGATGCATATCCTGAAGAATGTCCTACCAGAAGCAGCGCCCACTCCTGATGACAAGATCAATTCAGGCAGTTGTTCTTATCCACCAATCTCAAAACATGCCAAAGCTGGCCAGCATTTAAACCTGTTCCAGTTTGGCACTGCAAAACCTGACTTCTTGGACTGAGATTCCTGGAGTGGAATCTCAGAACACTTCTACTCTCTAAGTGAGGAATTAGTCTAAACACAATCAGTCAGTCATAAAACGCCAAAGGAAAACACCAACAGAGAGGACTGCACTTCATCTGGAAGCTCAAGAGTCTTCTGGGAGGCACCTCTACCTGCCTTAGAAGTGCAGCTTTGATCTCTCTTTTGGCCTGAAGCAGGACAGTCCTTTTCTTTCAGGAACTCAACAAGTTTCACTCTTTCTCACAAAATTGCCTTTCTCTGTGCTTTAAGAGACTTGTTATTCTTTCACCTTTCCTGCTGGAGCTATGACTGTACAGAAATGAACTCAGCAATCTCTAGTACTAAGTGGGAATAAGGAGCATGATTGAACTCTGTGCTGCAGGAGCTCCAGGCCAGGTGCTTCTCTTACAAATCTAGTAATTGTTTAATATAAGTCAAGAAATGGTCAAGAACAAAGCACTGTATATCTCTAGACTTTAAAGAGTTCTTGGTGGTTTCTTTTGCTGAGTGCTAAATATAGTATACATAGAAAAGACCATTCCTAATTTAAAGGCTAAGTTGAGAAATAGTGCCAGATTGCTAGGAAAGGAAACAGCTAAGCCTTAACAAACCTTTGGAGGCTGGGGAAAACTGTTTTGTAAGTAAAGGCTTTAAGCCTCTGTTAGCTGCAGGAAGAATTAAAAAGAAATTGGCATAGCTGACAGCTTCCAAAAGGAATAAAGCTTTATTTCCACAAGAACTGAGCATGGAACAAAAGTCAGACTGGTTAAAGTAATCACATAATTCAACACCTAGGCTAAAAACTAGTCTCACTCTACCTAGAAACAAGATGACTAGTTAACATTATCTTGCCTTATTTATCATCAGAGCTTTCCTCTGCCACTTAACTCAAGATTCTGATAAGTCAAAGTCAGGACAAGCCCTAATTCCCTGCTATCTGAAACAGAGAACAGGACAGAGCCCCATCAAGAGAGCTGTAGCTCAGGGTTTCTTAATGTACTATTTACAATATTTATTATTTACATTAATGTATTATTTACATTAATTGTATTATCTACTATTTACAGTATAATCCTGTTCTGATCCTGTACATTTTTCATGTCTGTAAGATACTATTTGTAGATGTCTTACATTCGATGTTTGTAAGATGTTGTAAGATTTTGTTTGTAAGATTGTAAGGCATTAGGTGAAAAGTTCATATTTTCAATATATTTCTTTGAGGCAGATTTTTTACCCACCCCACAACCATTTCCTTGAATTCATTGGCTTCCTGGTTGGAAGTGAGAAGGTGTCGGTTAGACATCAGGGTCTCAGATGCCCCATTCCCCAAGAGCACTCATCACAAATCTCCACTCGCCCTCCTCTGCCCCTTCATGCTAGAGCAACTCATCTGCCCACAGAGTTTCCCCCACTCTTATGTGTAAAAGGTAATAAAAGATAAATAATTAAGACACCAGAATGTTATGGATCTTAAGAAGCAGATTGTTTGCAGAATTGCAATTATGAATTATATACCTACATTTCTTCTAATGCACACTAGTGTCAGCACTTACACTGCTCATTTGTTTTTTTTTTTTTAATTTCCTCATGCCCCTTTCACAGAGAATGGAACTGAAACATACAAATAATGGAACTGGTCAATCAAAAATCCAGCTGAAATACTCTAACAATCGAAGTCCATGCCCAGCAGGACCACTCAGATGACTACATTTAATTATAGGTTTCTATGCTTTTCTGAATTAGGAACAGATTTGCTTGCCCAAAGGCAACCCACATCTCTCAACTGCCACTTCGGTTCCACCACACTGTCATACAATTTGCAACAGAAATTAATTACTTTGCCTATAAAGCTGTCTCACACAGAAATCTGAGATTTGGCTGTTAATACCAGTATTATTAAAAAATCAGAATACTCCACCAGCTTTACTGGGATCATGTCAGACTGAAAGCACAAACTCTTCAGAGAAGAGTATTTCTGCATTTTCCCTAGGATTAATTAAATCATGACATCACTCCCCAGAAACTCTGTAACAAACAGTATGTCACTCACTGTAAGAAAGCTATCACTGATCAAAAGCCTAACTAAACATAATAGTTTCCCTTTCTTTTGTGCCTATATTCATATCACCCCCCTTTTTCATTTCCTCTTTTTACCTCTAAAGGCAACTGAAAGAATGTTCAAAACTTATACAGCTTTTGCTTTCAAATAGTTTAATTCACAGAAAAAGAATCTTGCTTAGGAGAACATGCCATATTTTCCCAGACTTACCCTGGACACATAACTATCCAGGTTGTGGAAAAATTATTATTCCTCTACCTCCAAGATGTAAACTTGCTTGAACACACAAAAGAACACTCTCAGTTTTGAACAGCTGCAGTATTGCCATTTTAGAAAATTAATCTCAAAAGACAGAAAATGTTCCACAGGGAGCTTTTATGCAAGCTCAGAGCCCTGATACATGCTGTCAAAGGTAGCAGGCAAAACTGTCACTGTGAAAATCACACACCAGAGAACATACAAACTCTCTTCCCAAAGGAGGGAATCCTCAGCAGTGAAAGCCGGCTAGGGAAGAAGTCTTCTAATGTGGCTCCACGTGCAGCAATCATCCTGCCAGGTGAAACAGGTCCTGCCCTGCCCAGAGGCTCCAAGGCCATGCTGGAACAGTTGGGCACAGTAAGGCACAGCACATGACCTGCTCACACACGGTACAGACTGACCAGAGCAGAGTTGTGCTGAAAGGACCACATCTTCCAGGCTGGAATAGCTGGTCCAAGAGGATACAATAATTTTGAAACTAAGCACTAACTTCTTTGTTAGAGGCTTTTCTCTCCTCTGGGAGTGTCATGTTGGACAAGGGTTTTTTTGTGAGTATCTGTGGGAGAAAGTACTACTTCAAAACTTAGACATAGCAGTTGCCCATACATTGTTCCAAGTTCTATATTGGTTTTACTCTATGGCATGATAAAAATCAAAATTGAGTATCTCCCGGTTCCAGCCAAAGGACCTGGCACACAGCCAGACTGTAGCTGTAAAGCCACCTCTGCTAGTAAAAGGGAATCTATATAGCTGCCAACATACTGCTGACATTTAACAAATAACAGATAGAAATAAGAAGAGAAGAAGACAATGAGCAACCTCAGACTTCCATTCCAGACTGAAAGTCTTCTCATTACCCAAGGTCTCATGAGCTTTACTGAAGAGGGTGATTTTCCCAAGTAATTTTCACCTTCCAGGAAGTTTTACATTAGAGGTAATACTCAAGAATAGGGCTATTCCTGTGTGCATGAGCAAAAAGGATTTCTGCTCTGGGAATTAAAAAAAAAAGCTTTATGTAACTAACAACAGTCTTCATACTACTTATTCATTTCATACAGTGAATGTTTGTTTATTGCTTCCCATGAGCATCTATATTTCAGCTCAACTGTTCATACGAATTTTTTAAGTTCCACCTTTTTTACACCTAAGTTCCTGAACTACAGATGGACAACTCCAAGGAGAAAAGAACAGAATATCCAAAACATCTTCACCATTAACCTTCCAAAGATACTTTCAGTATCAATAGGCTCAATCCAAGTCCTGACAAACACATCTTGGACTTCTTCCCGACAGCTCTGACCACCAGTCTGTGAAAACTGACCACAACAGCTCATCAGTGCAGTTGCAATTAGCTGTATGGAATAGCAAGTGAAATTATTAACATATTTAGGCAACTGAAGTCCTTAGAAGAATGACTATACTTTAATATTATTTGTCCATAATACACAAACCTGGAGTCAGAGTATCAAAAGAAAAACAACTGATATCTTTAAATTACAAGAATCAATGCTGCTCTTCTGGACACTAATTTGGAAATCAATGAAAATTAGGCTACTTGTATAATAAAAGACAGGAAACAAATCTTGACGTGGTCTCCAGAAGCCTATCTGCTCTAACTCCTAAACTGGCTTTAGCCAGACAAAGAATGAACTAAGAATACTGTAAATAATAAGGGAAATGAGTCTGTAAAGTCAGCTAGCACTGCCGATCCAGAACTGAAGCTAAAGGGGATCATAATCAGTTGCCTCTAAAAACAGCTGCAGAAGACAGGTAAGAAAAAGGGAGACAGTAATATGCACACTTGAACACTAATTGAAGCACAGTAAAGAACAAACATAGGAAGTGTCCACAATAAAAATGTTTCCAATTGTGCTTTAATTCACACATTAATCTCAAGTCATACAAATGTCTCTTCTGCCTAATTAGCATGTTGTAGCAACTCAGTGCTTCCACCCATGTGACACTGTCCCTTAGTCTACACCTTACTTAAATCCATTGTAAAACTACATCCAGAATTTCAATCACTAAAAATACAAAAAGCCACAACATAATTTATAATACTTCACAAACTTTATATTAGAATACTTAACAAAGGGGGGAAAAACAACCCACAATTCAAAGTGACTTATCCTGTCCTTGATACTCAGCTTGGACAGTTAAATACAAAAGTATTCTATTTGGACACTTTAGCAGTTTTCACAAAGTTGATGAAAGACTTGCCACATTACCAGTCAGTGTCAACACATGGAATCCCTTCTCACAGTTACACAGCTTTGGCTGTGTGTCTCTCTGCATGTACATGACTACAAGAGAAAAAAAAAAACACAAATACATCCCTTGGAACCACTCTGACAAATTTAGTGAAAAGTAAATATTGGGGAGTATTGAAAACCTACCCAAAATGCCATCTCTATTTCAATAACTAATTCCAAGAAACAGAAATAAAAGAAAGTAACAGTTAAGTAAGGCACCATTACAGGGAATCAAAGCTCTTCTGAGCTCATGCAGACTGAAGTAAGATAAGAAAATTGAGGAAGTTTCTCTCACCTTGGAATAAAAATGCTTTGCTGGCACTGTGTAGTCCTGACACTTGTGTTACCCCCAGGGTTGTATTCACCAGATCCAGCTCTGTGATTATATCAATTTGTAAGTCAGGATCCATTCCAATTCCTACAGCTGTTGGATGCAGAGAGAGTTAGATCAATTTTTATTTCAAATCAGGTAATGGAAAAAATAGAGAAGAATATCTAACACAGACATTTCTAGTACCTTCCCACTCACACACACACTGTACACAGTAATTACTAATAAGACAGTAATTGTGCTGCAGGAAAGAGAAGATATTCTACTCCAAGTCTTTCAATTAAACTATTACCTTCCCAGAGATTTTACTAGGCACATGTTAAAGCATTCTAAAACTGATATGTTCACCCAGTATCTTCAAAAGATTAAAGAGTAATGAATAAAGAAAAGCATAACACCTATGCAAAATGATGAGAGAGATTTGCAGCATTCATCTATTGGCGACACCATTTCCAGGGAGATGTAAGGACTAAAAATTCCTACCTAGCTGTGACCAACTGACCAGACCCACAGCTCATCACCTAAATGTAATCCATTTTCCCAACTGAACCAAAGGACCCTGGAGCAGATAGCAGGGCAAAGAATACCCTCCTGCAGACTAAGAGCCTTGAGTGATGCACCAAGGTGTTTGATAGTGCTTCGGAAGCACATCTCTGTAGTTACCAAAGCCCACTTACAAACAGCACACATTCAGCCCCCCAAACCAGCTGCAGCACCTCTGGGCTGCGGGAGCATCTACTGTAAAAGCACAAATCTAAACCTGCAATTCATAAAAGGCTTCTCTGCCCAGGAAAAGCCTGGGCACTCTTCAATCTAGTAAGGACCTGATGGGACTGACATAAAAGACAGACTCCAGAAGTTTGAAAATGCTGTGTTGAAGACGGATGCAGCTTGATGGTTAGCACACCAAATTCATCAAACATACATCCTTTTTTCTAGGGACAGGAAGAGAGCAGTCTGACGTAAGTGTTTCTCTCATCACAGCAGTAAGAGTAACATGAGATCTGTGCCTGAGACACAGGTCAAATATCTCGTGTGGACTCCAAACACATTCCTAATTAAATTTTTCACTAACATCATTAGTAACAGGAACAGGCTCCAAGAATGAAATCCTGACACAGCTGAAGTCAATGGTAAAAGTTCCATTGACTTCAAGGAGTAAGGACATTACCTGTAAAGCACGTCCAGATTGATTTCCACTAAGTAGACTTTGCATTCAGATCTAAATGGATTGATTTGTTATTCCAGGACTATACTTCTGGCTCATTTAAGCAGTAAGTACTCCAGCTTGATTCTTTGAAAGGCTCTAAGAAATTACTGAGGCGTACAGAACGAACAAGAAGTTACATATATGATTTATAAATCTTCTGTACTCTAGCACTTTCTCTTTTCCTCAAGGAGGAAAAGTTGTTGGAGTAACATGTTGTGCTAATAGAGGATTCTACTCCACAAGGGACAGAGCATTAAAAAATACTGAAATACAGTTTTAGGAGGTCTCTAGCAACCTTACTCTACAAGGAAAAGTTAAGATCTAGAGGCTTCTCATGGAACTGAAGCCTCAAGTGTGCTGACACATCCACACATACTTTCATAAGGATATAGGGATAAACACCTTTTTATAGAAAATTGAAATTGAGAGAATATTAGAGAACCCAGATAAACTTCTCCAAAGGTAAAAACTTCCCAGATAATCAGCATCATCATCAGGCTTTTAGTATTATCTTTGACTTCCAGCCTAGGCACTTAGACACTGAATGACCACTACAGACACCATCCACTCTGGTGAACCAAAAACACCAAAAACCCTCCTGGAACAAAGATCAGCACCAAAACAAGAAAATACTTGTTCTTCTAAGATTTTCATTCAGCAGGAAAGCAGCACAATGTAACTTGTGTGAACTTACCTATCAGCAAAGACAAGTGTTTGCCGACCCTGTGAGAAACAGGGTAGCTGCCTCTGTTAGAAAGGGATTACACCTATTCAGATCAGCAATAATCTACTAATAAGAAGGGAGGTCAAGTAGGTACTAAAACTTGCTCAACAGAAAGTACAGTGTTCAGTAGGACAAATCTCAACCCCATTAAAGTAACTGAAAGCTCTGTCACAGCCATCAACAGGGTGAGGACAGAAACGACAGCGTGTAAGTATAGGCACTCCCATAAATCAAAGCAGCTCCACTGCTCTATTCAAGCTGTTTATTCCACCCTGAATACCCAAGGCTCAACAAGCATACATCACTGTAGCTCCACAGGCTTCGATTTATGCCAACAAAGGGTCTCTTGTGACAGCTTCAGTGTGTTCTCTTCCAGCTTTTAAAACAGTTTCGAAAACAGAGACCATTCCTAATGTCACAGTAACTACTTAAAAAGAGTCTACACTGCTTAAAATACCTAGTCATTTTCCTGAGCTGGATCTTCAAACAGCAGCAGGCATTCAAACGCCTAGTTAATAATTAATAAACAACAAATCAGCAGCTTCAGTATGATAACCCAGTCTCCTTTTCCCCTGTGGTCTCCCCAAGTCTATCAGAAAGATACCACAGGCATATCAACCACACTTGTATCTAGTATTTTATGCTGCCTCTCTCCAGTGGAACAAGCAGCCGGAAATGCAATCTCTTTCTGAAGTAAAAATTAAGCAACAAGCTTTCTGCTCTCACTGGAGAGCTGTGCAACACCTGGGCTCGATTTTGGATGATGTTGCTTTCAATTCCTATTTAAAGTAATTGGGCCATTCCCCTTAAATCAGTGGCTTACACAAGCAACACTCCACATACTTCAGGCAGGTGAGTGGGAATAGAAATCATCTCAGGACTTGGTGGATTCGGCCCAATGTGAACTGAAGGCACTACAGTAGAGTAGAGGATTAAGCCATATAATTATGAATTATGTCACTAGGAAATCCCTAAAAGAAATTAATTCTGCCTTACAGCTCTGACAGCTTTTACTCTCTGCTTCTGCCTTTATCACTTACACCCAAGCACCAGCAATCATGCCATGCTCCATCTAGCTAATGTGCAGCCATGCAACATATGCAGCACATTAATAATCTCCCAGACACGTGTAACGTGCTATTTGGGGATGGAAAAACTTTTACTTAAAGCACACTCTATCAAGCCATTTGCACGTACCCACGTGAAACCATTCAAATAGTAAAGAAGAGGCTCTAGAAGAGTCATTTTGCTCTCTCCTCTCACAACTTCGATGCCAACTTTTGCACACAGAGAACTTTCCGAGTTGTAGAGTTTTGGGTTCTCTTGCCCATTTAAAATCTCTGTATGTGCTATCAGGAGTAACACCACTGTGAAAGGATGGGAGGTATCTTCTTCCAGCTATTTTTATGCCGCAATACTCTGTAGATTTTGGTGAGGTTACAATTACTATAAGAATTTAATTATACAACATCAATTCCTTTGCACTTTCGATAATTGTGCTGGGTGGTTTCCTTGAGAGTAGCTACAAGCACCACGGAGAAACGTGCCCTTCAGCATCTTTAGCGGAGGAGGAGCGGTACCCGGGGACCAAGAACAAAGCATTCTCAAGGAACACGAAGCGGTACTAGGGTCGCGCAAGGCTGCAGAGATAGCGGAGCCGGCACGGCACCGGCTGGAATAACGCGCCTGCAGCCGCATCACGCCTGGAGCGCGGGCAGCACCGCGCATCGCCTAGCCACAGCCCCGGAGGCCGCCGCCCG
>VXBU01013707.1:240685-282166 GCA_013400315.1 Bombycilla garrulus | reverse complement strand
AAAAATAAATGATGAAGCCTTTCCAAGTAGCTATATAAATTTATATATATATGGAGCCTCTTTGCTAAGTAGTCTCATATTTTAAAACACCACGGATTAATTTTCCTTTTGAAACAGAGACTGATTACATGAAATATTTTTTTTAATTTTTTTATTTGCACTTTTCATTTAATGTTTTATAAAATGTATGGAATATATTTAACTAGAGAGGGGAACACAGTTAATTAAAAGTCCTAAAAATCAAATACCAAACACAATACATGTTGTGTAACAGTGAAATTTTAAACAACATTAAATAGTTTACTACTCAGGTAGGGGTCGCCTTTCGCCGTATTTGTAATTTGCCTTCTTTATNCAGTTTATTAATCTTAAATGCATACAGAAATTACCAGCATTTTAATCTTCTAAAATGCAGCCTTTTTTATCCTTTCATTAACAACCATCAGTCTTAGTATGAGACAATCTCAAATAGTTTATGGATACAGATTATGAGTGCCTATGTACATATAAAAATATGCACAGATCTTGTTATCAATTTTGCCTTCCCTTCACCCTGAAGAATTGCCACAGGAGTAAGACTTAAACAAAAATAAATGATGAAGCCTTTCCAAGTAGCTATATAAATTTATATATATATGGAGCCTCTTTGCTAAGTAGTCTCATATTTTAAAACACCACGGATTAATTTTCCTTTTGAAACAGAGACTGATTACATGAAATATTTTTTTAAATTTTTTTATTTGCACTTTTCATTTAATGTTTTATAAAATGTATGGAATATATTTAACTAGAGAGGGGAACACAGTTAATTAAAAGTCCTAAAAATCAAATACCAAACACAATACATGTTGTGTAACAGTGAAATTTTAAACATTAAAAATAATTTTATTCCATTTTTTCTGAATCGCGGTTGAACACAGAATGATAAAAGGTCTACTCAGCAAAATATCAGGCAGGTGTGCTTTCTAATTTTAAACTGTAGTAACAGGTCATTCCTGATTGCAGGGCAATGACTCAGCTTTAAAATTCTTCAGGTTGCAATTTGCTTTTGTAAATATGCCATTTTCTGTTCTTTATTTTGCATTAAAAGCTTAATGCTCACAATACTCTTTCTTTCTTTCTTCCCCTCATTTAAATTCAAGTGCAGAGCAATAAAACATCTAGTTTACTTATGTATTGAGCTGTATCATTTGCAACCTACAAACAACATGCAGAAAGAAACAAATATATGAGCCTTTGGACAAGACTAGATTCATTATTACTGTGCAATGGGTGTTCACTTATTGTAAAATCATACAATATTCCTAGGGAGGAAGATCAAGGTCATGGCAGTGGCACTGATAACATTAGTTCCTTCTGTAGGGTCATTCTTGGTAGAGTGCCAAAAGGACAAGGTAAAAAAGCATTTTAGTGTACTTTAGGCTGGGTAGAAATAATCTTCTTATTTTCAGCTCCTGTGCATTTATCAGTCTGAGATGATGTTGGTCATCCTGTAGTGGCAGTGGAAGATGAACACATCTCCGTCACAGGAACAGGCCTGGCAACCTATACCCACAGCTCCAAGACTTGCTGTTTTTATTGAGCTGCTTATTTTAGTCTATTACACACAGATCTCGCTTCCATTAAGAATCCAGCATTAGTGACCACAGGGACCAAGGAACAAGAGCAGTATCTTTAGATATAACTCTATAAAGGACCCCTTGTGTAAAACTGCTCTGTTCTACTTCATGAAAACCACAGAAGAGAAGCCTCTGTTGCCTCTTTCATTTAAAATGTATATTCAAAGCATAAGTGTTTTCTTCACCTCTGTTGCTCAAAATGCTTTACAAAAATGAAGACATAGAAATATCTGTGATTGCTGGGTATGAAAAAAATAAAAACAATTTCAAACCCAAGATGCTCTTATGCATGTGTCTCATTTCAAATATTTCACAGATAATGTCCTAGGGGTGATGGGGAGAGAAGGAAGCTCCAATTTTAGAAACTCTTAATCTTTTAATCTGGAAATAAGATTCTTTTAAAGTGATACATCAAAAATAGAGGTCCTAAAAATCACAAGTTATTTTAACAAATATTGTACAAAGCTTTAAGTGATCTGAAGCTGAAACACTTGCAGAAACAGAACCTTGGACTTTTGGCTCCCCGTCCAAAGCAAAGCTGAGAAGTTCAGTGTAACAGAGAACAAAATTGAAAAAAAAAATAAATCAAAAGGAGATTCTGTCCTTGAAACCAGAATATCCTTTCATCAGTGCTTTGGAAAGAAAGGCTCCAAGAAGTAAAATTCATGTCATGCTGTATACAGAAACAGAAGTTTCTTTTTCTGAGTTAAGATATTCTACTCAGTTTTATCCTTTCTCCTAAAAAACACATTGTGCTTACATATAGAACTTTCATTTGCATGCTTAGTGTTTATATTATAAATACCTGAAAACACAGGAAATATTACTTAAATATTGGTTTGACATTTGAGGTTGAATGTTCTGGTTCACTTTATAGATAACTAAGTACCAGTCAGATGAGATGCAAATGGTGAAATAGTACTGAATTTTAAACTGAAGGCTATTTTAAAAGGAGTATGAATAACAAATTGAACTTGTGATCTAAGCCCAGCTATCCTAACAAAATAGTATGAGTATACAAATGTTAATCCATGCATAATGCATCCTTTTGACTACATTTGGCAAAATTTCATGCAGATATGATTGACTACATGTGTCTAGTGTCTGCACAGACTAACATCCAATCCATATTACCATCCTTGCATTTGTATTCTATTGCCAGGTCAGCACAGAATTAAATCAAAATAACAATTTCTAATACTATTTTAGTTTGACTAAGTGCTTTACTTGTCTACCGTTTGGAATTGTAATATGCAATAAGACAACGTAAATACAATTCAGGAAGTTAAGTTTTAAAAATTGCCAGACTCATGTATGAGATGCAAAGTAATTTATCAGTCTGAAATGAATAGTTTCAGATGTGTATTGTCTCTGAGGTAGCGATCCATAACTAAATCCTTTGGAGGTTATCCATCAAGAAATGTAACATTGTCTAAAAATTTAAAAGGGCAATTATATCTCATTCGATGCCATATTGAAAGCTCACAGGGATATTGTACTCATTCAACTGAACATAAGAAAGGCAATTGAAAAAAAGTCAGTCTATGTTACCTAGCTTCTTCTCACAATTACATCTGATAGAAAAAGTGCCTACCTTGATTTCTAAGCTGCATTGTAATCTTCTATTAACCAGGCCAATAAAAATAACATCCATCTTGGTTTCAGAATATACCTATTTTCCCTGTGTTAAATTTTGATATGTGTGAGTTTGCAGCATCTTCAGCTTGCTTTGAAAAAAACCGAATCTTGAGGCAAAGCTTGAGCTGAATACAAACTCAAAAAATTTAACTTAATTTTACATGAACATTTTTTCATCTATCATTTCATTTCATAAACATTTCTGGATCTCATAGCAAATGTCCTAAACTAGTCCAAAACTAAAAATGAACACTATCAGTATTAACTAATCAAAGCTGGAACTCAACTTTTTACTAGATGAGAATATTGCATACACAATATATATATATATGTATAAAATATTGTGTGTGGGTATTAACTATTCATAATTTTGATTTCTCATTAAAATTAAAACAGAGGAAGCAAAAATAGATACTAAATCAAATCAAATTTCATAAGATTCCAGTGGTTTTCCTGAAGGATTTATCCTTGCAATGAAAGATGGCATCACACTTTTTGCAAGGTGAACAGAAATTATGAGGATATCTTGGGAGTTTGTGAATCACCACTTAGAAACCATTAGGCTTTGCAACATTTGCTGGTTATGTCCGAGTTAAATGTTCTGTGCTCATCTCTGTAAACTAGCACAAAGCTAAGACCTGAGTACAGATGAGATTCTTTTGACCTGAGTGCATTTGCTATGTGAATTAGATGGAGATTTTTCATTTCCCGCATCATTCACCGTAAGCCAAATGATTCCCCAGAGCTCATCCATTCATTACTCTTGAGAGCTCAATAAAAAAAAAAAAAAAGAAAGAAAAATATTGTGTTGATTATGAATAGAATATAGGGATTTTTCACTTAAAATTGCAAGTTATGTTGACAGGCACGTATACTATCTTGCAACAGTCTATTTGCTCAGAAACTTCAGCGCCAGCATAAAAAGCAACCGAAATCTCAGTACCTCCCATACTTCCTACGGATGTTTCAAGCTGTAAGAAATGCAACTCACTAATTTCAGACTTAATCTCAAGGTCTGAATAAAGAAACCCTTCTCCCTG
Source organism: Bombycilla garrulus (assembly GCA_013400315.1). Taxonomy (NCBI): domain Eukaryota; kingdom Metazoa; phylum Chordata; class Aves; order Passeriformes; family Bombycillidae; genus Bombycilla; species Bombycilla garrulus. Next base: position 277,869 of record VXBU01013707.1, on the reverse strand, counting down.
TCTCACATTAGCAAACGCTCCCCTTCTGATTCTGGAATCCTGCACAGCACTTAGTTACAAGATACAGTCTGAGGTACAGTTTCTGTCACAGGAAAATTCAAATCACAAAAATCTTAAACATCTTATCATCTAACCCTACTGCCATAAGGCTCAGAGAATATCAGCACAGCATTTTAGCAGCAGCAAATTTAGGCCTGCTCTTGCTGCACTGCCCGTGGGGCCCCGTGTAACAGTGGGAAGAGCAGAGCCCAGTTTAATGAGCCCGCTGTGTAACTAGACATCTACAAGTCCATCTTCTCCAATATTGAAAACCAAATGCATCCTTATTGTGGGCTGGACTCAATGACTTCCAGACATCCCTTAAGAATAAAGAATTTTGTGATTCTAATTACAACTTCTGTAGTAGTAACAAATACGCTGTAAACTTGATTAAGAGCTACAACCCAGTAACAAAAACTGTACTAATAACCCAAACCCATGGACCTTCCTCACTGTGGTTTAAAGTTCCTAGGCTCATGGTGATAGCACAGAATAATTAATGAACCTGAGAAAATGTAAATATTAATTAGATAGTATTGGTTTAAAATATAAAAGATTAAAAGAATAGAAAGGTTAAAAGAAAAATGAAAGCCATCATTTCAATACAAACTACAGTGGACTTATACCAAGCCCCTAGCCTTGGAAAGAACAAGAAGTGAACATTCCTAGACTTTCAGGTTCAAGAAAGAAACATCTAAGCCAGAAACCTTGGAATGCATCTGTAATGTCTCTCTTTTCAATATAGTTTCATTCCCCCAGAGTACAAAACATTTTGTGAAAGGTTCTAAGTTGTGAAATTCCTTCATTCCCATACAGATTAAAGAATCACCTTTTATAACTAGAAAAGTTCAAAGCATCTCTCAATTCTTTCAGTTTGCAGGAAATAAACTTGCGATAGATTTTGATATTTTTCTCTTACTGAAATATATCTAATCTATCTGAATGTCTCAGTTTACCAGATCTGAATAGTTAAGTACCAAGCATACTTTGTGATATCAAAATGCTTCTGAAACCAAATATAAGTGTTGAAAAGTTCAACTGATCAGGACCATGTGCATGACAATGGTAAACAAGAAGGCCAGTATGGGAAGCTACAGATTTTTGCCCAGCCTATCTCACAAAGACCGAAGAAAAGTGAAACAGAGAGATGGGAAGGTAAGATTTTCAGAATGGCTCTATCTCTGTGAAAATTTTTGTGCTAGGCAAGAAGTACTTGCCTGTCCCAGTCTCAAGAAGATGAATGATTTTGGACAACTGAGATGGGATATCACATTTAAACCATCAAACTGCAAGGGTGCTGGACGACTTCCTTCCCAGGCCAGTATGGTAATTAAACCTTGAGAGCATTCATATGGACCAAATATATGTGCAATCACATTTTTGGAGGTTAAGCCCATATGCCAAACACTGATAGATGTTATTCTTTTCAAAGCTTGCATGGTTTAAGAGATCTCTTCTGAACAATTCATATTCCAAGAATAATAGCTTTTACTAATTGGTTCCATTTATCTCACATGCTTATTAAAATCTCCTATTAAGGGACAAAATATTAGAAAAAATTAACAGGTTTTACAGACACCTACAGAACAGTATTATGTAGATGATATCAAACTGCCAGATACAGTACTGCAGACACCAAGAAAGAATCTTGATTTTTGTATGGTTTTCTCTGTTTACTCACTGTTCTAACTCAAGCTTGACTCGAAAGCACGCTGTAAATCGGCTCCCCTAAAAATTACAATCCCTGCCTGAAACTATTTCCATTCTTTCTTCCAGGTCAAAAATGGTAAAAGTGATTTTTAGCAACCCTTTTTCATTCCTGTTATAATAGAAAACACTTTGACACATTAAATCATGACAGTCTTTTAAGTAAAATTTTATAGTGTGATCACTCAAAGGGATAGCTCATAAAATAATGAATGACAATGCAAATGGGTCACTTTTATGTCTCTCATTGTTTTATTGAGTAGCTATACCTTTTGTAGCTGGATTTTGAAATAATAATGAACTTTTAAGAAAATAGTGCAGTTCAAGATTACTGCAGAGATTCAGCACCATTCTGTGCCTGAATGAAGTTCATTGAGCCAGCCAGAAGAAACATCGCTGAACACTTACCTGTACAAGTCTCCTCATTACAATGCTCATTTTATTTTTCAGAAAAACAGAGCACTGACTGAAGCTCCAGAAAATCAGCCACTCTTGCATTCAGCCTTCAGATTTATAGCATGAACCTGCCCTGCTGTCCCATTCTGTAAAAACTGGCCTGGGTGATATAGTTCCATAGAGTCAGTGTTCCCCAGGCAAGCTCTTCCTAACAGCTGAGGTAATACTTTCCAGGCCTGCAGCGCAGTCAAATACATGCGAATGTATTTTTTTTATGGAGGGACAATACAGCCAAGTTCAAGGTGTGACAAGTCAGGTTTGGCATCAAGACACAACTTTTGCATTTCAGCCTCAGTGAACACAATTTTCCCTTCCTGAGGAATTGACATACAACTAACCTAAGTAAACATCAGTACCTGGGCTCATTAACCCAGGTTTAACACCAAATTCAAGAGGAAGCTGCTGTGACTCCCACCCCAGAGACCACTTGCTGCATGCTAAATTCTAGTACTCCTTGCAAAAGTCCTCAAGTATTCTTGTCATAAATTATTTACACTTATGGTTATAAGAAAGGAGAACAGAACCTGGCTCCAGGTAGGCATTTATGAGGTATTCATCACCTCATAAGAGGACATAATTGGATTACCTTGTGGGTAATTTCTCATTTCTTTATTTTTCAAAACTAACTTGGGAACAAGTGCAATTGAAGCACTATTTTAAAAAAAGATAAAAATGGATATATCGTGCAGGTGGGCATCTATTTCCTTTTTCTTGGAAGTAATAAAATCTTTGTCATTCTAACCAACCTTTAAATTTAATAAAAATAGCAACATATGGCTGTTTACAGAGATCTAATTAGTCAATTTCCCTAAATATGCTTTTACACTCCAAAATATTAAAATTAAAATGCAAATTGTAGCATGCAGATGAGAATTAAGGAGAAATTATTTCTATTTAACTGCCTGAAGACAGCCAAATCCTCCTCCCATCTTTCACCCTCCCCTTCAGTTTAGCCGAAAGGTATACTGAATAAAGATGATATTAATGTCAAACCATCCCCTTGTTTGCTTCTGAAGCCTTCTTTATGCATATACTTCATCATCCAAACATGAACTCTCTACAACATCTGTAACAACAGAAGAGAATGAAAAAAAAGTCCAACCTTTCACCTGCTCAGGTCTGGAAGGCCTCCAATCCCACACAAGAAACATTTTCCATGCACATTTATAACAATGAGATTAAGCAACATTCAAATCCCTTACATGTTGCTGGATATCTGCATGGAATACTGTATTTGACCTTCTAAAGGACAGAAAATGCTGTGTTAAACCACTTAATGGTCTCTTATGGTTTGGTCCTCTGGTCTATAACAATGGCTAACACCAGATGTTTCGGAAAAAATTCTGGAAAGTGATAAAAATGATTATGTATTTCTGCACAGCAGTGGGATGTTTAGTCATAACCACAGATGAAGCTTGCACTGTTACAACGTAATGGAGCAGACTGTAAGTTCTACTTTAGCTAGTACAACTGGTGACAGCTTTTATTCATGCTATTTAAATGACCAAACCCCTGCCCTCATTGCAGAAGTGTGCTCTTTCTGCATGAACCCAAGGTCAATTTCCCTATAAGTCAGTAATATGCTTTCTGGGAAATATCAAATTACAACGACAAAAGCACTTCTTTTCCTTCTATATCTAGAAAGAAAAAAAAAAAAAAAAAGAAGCTTACATGAAACAAGTACAAGTATCACTGAGATTTGCCATAGTAGTCAACTCACTCTTCCATTAACCTATAAAAATGAATATCTGTATTTGAGATAGCAAAAGGCTCACAAGGCTAAAGAAGAGATTATTCCAGCAGAAGATGTTTAATTTTAAACAAAAAGAAGTGGAATGGAATATACAAATGCACATGTATAACAAATGTAAGAATACAATCAGATTGAATCAGACACAAAGGCCACCTCTATGTTCCTGGCTTCTCTTCTGTCCAAAGAGAAATAGCTGCTGTCAAAGTGTGGTAATGAAGTCTTCAAGATTCATTGTTCCTGGAGATGTCAATACTGATACAGGCAGTGCCTCTAATGCTTTCAATTAGCTTGTGTCCATCATGAGAATCACAGGATTGCTCAAGGTGCTGTTAATCTGGTTTATACACAGATATAATGGATTAAATAATTAGATTCTTCCTACCATCCAAATGGAGGTTAAAGCTCTTTCACTTGTTTGTCTAAATGGTGATGTCTAATGAGCAATGACATGGATCCAGTAAGTTTCCAAAACACTTTGAATATTCCACTGTTAGTGGATGGTTTAGAGAGATGATAGATTATTTCCAAAGCTGTTTCTGCATTTCCTCTAATGCCTGGATCTTCATAACTACTTTATCAGGAAAATAACTTGAGGAATTTGAGTTACTTGTTACATAATGTTAGGTAGACAGGGTACCAGCGAGGAAAAAAATCCTTTTTGGAAACAACTAAATGGAACATGGTGTTCACTTGCAGATCTTAAGGGTCTGATTCAACCTAAATATTTCTATGAAAACAAAAGAAGTCCAGATATTTGCAAACTCTGTCTGTTGTCAGTCTACTCTTTCCCAGTTATGGAACTATGAGCTTAGGAAGGTGTACTTCATATGACATATCCCTGACAAGAACAAAGAAGTTGGCAAGAAAGGACTGCCTTGCACCTTGACAGAGTGCTGTCACTAGTGTTGTTGCCTAAAAATGAGACAAGGAATGTGAGGCAGAATACCCCCTGTTGCTGCAGGGCAGTCCCTGTGACCTGGATGTAGGACAGAAATGTGATTTATCTAATAAAATACAAGGAAGACATTCCTGTGAAAAGACAACAGACAGCCTCAGCCAACTAGAAATATCTTGACTGATCTGCAGTGGAAGCAAACACAAACAGAAGTACAGATACTAACAGAAAGCCCATTGAAAATATGTTGATGAAACTAATAATTAGATCTTGCATGTGTGTTTTTTTTAACATGAAGAAATACATTTCTAAGGAGTATAGTGTACCAGCCAACAGGAAAAAAGTGAAAACCCATGATGGGTACCCAATAGCATACTGTGAACCAATGCCAAGGCTGAAAGTGGAAATCTCAGTCACCCAATTCCTGCATTTATTCTCTAGTCATTATACATATTCAAGCTCCCTAGCAGGGATGTAAACCATACTTTGAATGATAGAAAAAGGAAGAACTCTCTATAAAAGAAACCTTATCTTTTTCTTAGATGATTAAAGGTTTAAACAATTTCACAGACAAGTTATGATAAAAGATTGCAAATGAAATCATGATCCTTATCTGAACTGTAATTTCCCTTAAATCATGAAACAAAATACCTTCTCAGAGGAGACACTAAAAGGTATAAAGATTTCTGATTGGTATGCAAATGTGTATGGCTTCAGATACTAATAGTGAACTACTTTAAAAAGGTATTTCCACTCAATAAGCATAAGTAAGCCAAACACTGTTTTCCTTCTGCCTCTGCTCTCTGGTTCCTACTCTGGACTTTATATCTACTTTTACTTCTTGATTTATCTAGGTGTGTGTGGGTTGCTTCTTATTGAATAGGAAAAAATAGGAAAAAAAATACACATATATGTTGTGGAGATACACATATAGTTACCAGGAATGTTGTACATCATTAAACTAAGTCTAGTCATGTGAGTAATACACTATTCTACTTAGCTAAGACTGTTTTTTTCTTTCCTTTCATCAACACCAAGCACTTTTAGATGTTGAATTTGAATGAAAATACTGAACTCTTGGGTACATGAAAACAAAAAATATTGTGAAGAAAATAGAAATCATGATTCATTCACCATGTATTGAAAAGAATAAATTATGTCAATGAGAAGTTAATTTGCACAACACCTTTAATTTCATAAAGATCTTCTTGTGACTTGACCCTGTGTGCTGAGTGCAGAAGGGTGAAACATGCACAGGACTGCCCAAGCACAGCTTTACATCTTCGCTTGGAAGGAGAGAGGTGAGTGAAAATCAGTTTGAGCACTGCCTTCGCTGTCTAAACAACTGAGCCAACTTCGAGTACTACTTTGGCTTCCTTCCAAAATTCTAGGTGGCTCAGCTGAATAAACTCAGCTGTGTGTGGTGACAGGCTAAGCCTAATCTCTTTCAGAAACATCCACTCCACTGGCACACTGCATGCAGCATGTTTAACCCCTGAGGGACACAACTCACACTGAGGCATTGCCTACTACAGATGGATAATCTAATCCTTCAAGGAGTTAATGGTGCTCATCCAAAGCCTAAATTCTTTCAAGCTGTCTGTATAGCTGCACACAGCTGTGATGCACTTCTAATTCTATTAGGAATTTAGTAATTCAACATATTTGGTGACATACAGTCTTGGAGACCAACAAATATACTTGATTAAATAGCTTTAAAATGCATAAAGGTAAGTTACAATAAATGTAATCAAGAAATTTTGGCCACATGCACTCTCCAGGGATTTTAAAATTCATAAAACGACAAAAACCAACAACCAAGGATTTAAAAAAAATCCACACTCTTCATAAAGAAGAACAGGTTCAGCTTTACTCCCCCTTATATTGGTATCTATCCCTGTTACAGGTTTTCATGCAAAATGCCAATGTACCATAAATTCTTCAGAAATATAAAAACTGTAATTATATATACTACATTCCCAAAAATTTGCTTGTATTTTGACATGAAGCACCATGCTGTGAAACAGCCCTCCCTCTATCCCCCCTTATTATCCAGAGTGATAGGTATTTGTTTAAAAAATTAGCCAGCTGGAAAGACAGAATGATGGGAATTGAACTACTCATGAAGAGAAAATCATTGATTTTAAAGCCTTTTTTAAAATAGTACATCTATTCAATTTGTTGTCTTCTGTTAAAGAAAGCACACAGAAGGGTATCAGAGCGGCATTATCATAACCTACAACATACGTCGATGCCAAAATAACAAAGGATGTTAGATGAAAAGGATCACCTTTGACATTTCATCAGGAGTGCTAAGTCTGGATGAAAAATAATGCTGCTAATACCTTTTTCATTTTGCTATGAATATCCTAATAAAACCTCTCTGGTCTATTTGCAGATAAATACTACTACATTTTTTATGAGTGTGACTGATGGATCTGCAAGATTAAGGCCATTTTTTTCAGTGATCTATAGTTTCAGGTGCTCTTTTTGAGCACTCAGGCTACAGGTCTTAATCAGCTTTCAAAAATTACATCCAAAATAACTCAAAAGCACTGTGCACTATTCAATAAGAAGAAGCAGTCTGAAACACACTAATTTATTCTAAAGTACAACTTATAAATAGTATTTCAGAAATATATGTATTGTATAAATAGGGAAATAAACTTCTACCAATACATTTGTTCACACACACAGAAGCATTAACAGAAAACATTACCATAAGATAACCAACTCAAATAATCAAAGAGAATTCAGAAAAAGAGTAGACACTTATATAGCACCTACATTACATTTAGATGGAGTATTTTCATCTACAGCTAGTGCATATGCAAGATTAATATCCTCTTTGGCAAGTTATTCCACTTTTTTTTTATTATCATCTCAGAAGAATTTGGTACTAGTCCAGGTTCCAGAGCAGATACCAAATTTGATTATGTTGTCTGCTTCCAAGAAACTAAATTCTCACTGAAAGACATAAATGGTCATTGGAAATTACTCCATGATCTCACTGAATGATCATAGGTGGTGAGAGATGAGACCAGAGTTCAAAGACATCACAGAAATGTTTGTGCTTCAAGGTGCTTGTCAAAAAAGAGTTTTATGTCCTTTTAGGTGGCTTGTTCTTCCCATATGGAAATTAAATTCTACTTATTAGTGCATGCAAAGAAAGGGCCACAGACTGGACAAGTTGCTCTGGAAACCCAGTTATGAGCAGAGACCTCTACCAGAAAATATGCTCAGATGAATAAATTGCTCTCTATTCCTGATGCAGCTGTTTAACGCAGGGTCTGGATTTAATCTGTCCTTCCTCCAGACATCCCTAGCAACTGCCATAAAAGGATTTTTCCTCTGTGAGGATTGCACAGGAAATGTTGCACTTGTTAAAGAATGTCTTAGAGGAGACTGACAAAGTCTCATCAGCCTTGATTTGAACTGGGGACTCTTATATTCCTCTTTTCAGAAGCCTTTTCGGATGCCTTCCTACGAAGCAGTAGTATACTTAATCAAAGGAAACATTTCTGATAGAAAACCAGTTCTCCTTTTTATGAATCTTCTAATGCTGAAACAAAGTTTCATTTGTTACAGCTTCTAAGTAGGAAAGGGCAAGATGAAGACAAAACTATGTAATTACCTAGAGTCAAAGAGAGATGTCACAAATTGTGATAGAAGCCAAAGAAATAAAGGATTAATGGCAATTACAGTAATAATAGGAATAACAGCAATCAAGTCAGGTAAGCCAGACTACTAGAGCAGCAATAAGCAAAAAGAGAGAGCTACAATTATCTTAGGAGTTTCACCTCTTCTCAATAAACAGATCTTCATGAAACAACAATTTAACCTCCAAGAATTTGAATCAAAGTCTGGTATTAGCAACAATTCATAAATATTAATTAACTGAAGCAAAATATACACAGAAGGATTTATGCAAACCTGAAGTAACTTCTTGGGAGTAGATCCCTAGTCAGGAACTGTATTACTCTTCATCAGAAATCCTTTCCACCTGTTTTATTTTAATACAGGTTCTCACCTCAATATCTACCACGGAATAGCTCAAAAAGGTAAAATAACCAATGTGGTTTATGAATGTTCAAGTATTTAATGCACCAAGGTGAAAATAAAATGAAAAATTGAATTATATAACTCAATGTACTGAGGTTAAAAGATATTAATGTTACATGTTGGGAGAGGTGATTCCATAGGAACTCTATATATTCATTCACTAACCCTCCCCTTTTTTTTTAAACTTTGACATCTTCCTTATTGTTCAGTGTTCTTTTGACAAAAATCTATGGGGTTTTTTTGTGGAACTCTATCCTCAGCTATGCCTTTGCTTACGATGAGACAGCTGTAAGTACTTGCACTCTCCTTTTTGCCTCTCCTTGGGGCAAGTATATGAGGGTAGAACTACCTCAGTATATTTAAGGATTTGCACTCTACTGATAACAATAGTTAATTAGTGAGGGCACAAAAAACAAAGAAAAGAAAAAGGACAAATTAAGTCAACAATAATTAAGGCAGAATATAATTACAGTACTAATTAGAATAGTTTTCCAGTAGGAATGGATAATTTAAATATGAACAAAACACAATAATGAAAGACTCTGCTGCCTCAACATCTCTTTTACTTTCCAGTACTCTGAGAATAGAACTGATAACATCACCAGATTTTTTTCCCTATCTATAATTCCAAAAATTTTGTTGTATTTTTACGATTTATTTGAAGAATGCTCTTTCATGAAATTACCAAACTTCCTTTCAACTTAAATCCCAGGACTACTTCTTTTCAAAACAGAAAGGGTATTGTTTAAAAATTTATCCTTGAGAGTGTCCAAAAAAAATAACTGAAAGCCAAGTAAGTAATTAGTTCCTACATTAAACAATTCTTAATTAATTTACTAGAATATTTTTAACTTAGTTTTAGTGCGTATTTCTAAGGTAACAATACAGAACATCTATTTGTACAAAGGAATAAGCCAAGGGTACTTTGAATAACTCTGATACCTTGCATTTTCCGTCCCCAAAATTTGCATATTGTGCTACCTTAAACTTAGTGTCTTCTGAGTGAAATCAATTAAAGATGTTAGATAAAGTTATGGTACTGTTTTCACAATCAGTATGGAGAGACCTTCAGTCTTCCCATAGAATGCATGTAACTAAGTAATTGAAAAGCTGAAATTCAGGTATTTTCACAAAATTTTTCATGCTCACATATTTTATTATCACAATCAACCAAAGTAATTAAAAATCCGTTTTTCAATATAATGTGTTTAAGAAGAAAAGAATATAAAGAAATACAGTATTACTATATGGAATCTAAATGGAAAATCTGCAAAAACATTGATCGGAGAACCAACAAAATATTCAGTGAATTTTTGAATGCATGCAAACTGGACAATATTATCTGTCTAAAGATTGGCAGATTTTTAAAATTAGGCTGAAAACAAAAGAAACAAACTGTCTTGCTTGATCTTGAGTTCAACAAAAATAAGCCTATTCTAAATCAGAAAGACTTCTGCATAATCTTCTATGTCCTCACCATATGGAAAACGAAACAATTCTGCAAATTTAATCTATAATTGTTTTAAGACAGTTTTACCTCCTGAATTGCCCATATGGAAAAGGGAAACACAACCTCTAATTATGACAACAGAAGAACTGAAATTGTACTGTATGAGTTTAATTAAAGTAGATGGTTCATCTGAAGATAATTTTTTTCAAAATTCATAATGATGGCATTAGCAAGTTATTAAATAGGAAAATTAATTGAGAATACCATTTTTTGTGGGGTTATCAGGTTGACTAGCAATTTTTAATTATTTTTTGGTAATGCTTTGCTGCAGTTGTGGCTGTTGCTACACATATATTCTTCAGCTGGCTATTTGATTTTGACTAAGGCTATTTCCCATCTCAAATAATTCAGTAGCTGCTTAACACTACAATCAGACGAATCATGGCAAATGATGGCAAACACATTCTGGGCAGGTAAACACTCTGCTTAGTGAAGGAAAGGCAAAGTAAAAAAAGAATCCAAAGGAAATCACCCCTGATCCCCTTCAAGCAGACCACTCCTCAGCCACACTCCAAGCAACTGTTAACTTGAAAATCACATCCCACAATTTCTTCCTCTACCCCAGAATTTTTATGCATGATGCTTTATGGTGTGGAATATGTCATTGGTCATTTAAGGCATACATTTCAACATATATAAGTACCTGAAGGGAGGGCATAAAGAAGAGAGATAGGCTCTTTCCCGTGGTGCCCAGTGGCACAGGACCAGAGGCAGTGGGCACACACTGACACCCTCAACACCAGGAAATGCTGTTTCACTCTGTGGATGATTGAGCACTGGCACAGGTTGCCCAGGGAGGTGATGGAGTCTTTCACCTTGGAGAGTTGCAAAAGGCCTCCTAGAAATTGCCACAGGCAACCAGTTCCTTACCTGAGCAGGTGGTTTGAACCAGGTGACCTCCAGAGGTCCCTTCCAACCCTTTTGTGATTCTGTGAGTCCATGAATATTTACTTTTCCCCATCATATTTTTTATTCTTGACTTCAATCCCTTAATTGTTTTTTTTGAATGCACTTTAGAAACATAATTCTCCAAACCTGCAGTGCTTATGGAAAGCATAATTATATCTCTAAACACTATCATGTGTATCAAAACTTCTTCTTCCTTGTACAGCATGCCTTATCCTTTTGTAAAGAATAGATGAACACCATTCTGCCAACGTGTACTGATCTGAGGCAATGATATTGCTCACTGATCATCGCTTCACTTGGTATTTCATATCTCATCATTTTCCCAGAAATTACCTGATGATGTGCTCTATGTTAATGCACACTCCAGCAGCAATCAGCCATTTGCATGAACCCATATAAAGAGCATTGTACCAATGCTTTTCACACTATTATTAACATAAATTGCAGCCTTCCTAATATCAGTTCTTATTTACAGCTGACAGGATGGAGGAATTAGCTATGTGTAGAGTCATTCCTGATGTAAATCTCCATATTTAATACTGTTTAAAAAACATTTTCCAGGCAAAATATGCTGACCTGTGGTTCTAGGCCAGCAGCAATTTCAAACAATAAACAAGAAAAATGCTGTAAAATAAATTGGAAGGAAAAGCACTATAATGCAAATACTGAAATAGCTGTAATATGAAAATCATTTTGACTGTCATACACTTAATACTGTACTGACCAGATTGAAATATATTATCTCTTGTTTATAGAAACATTCTTCTAAATCCACAAACATCAGAGCAAGGAAAAGAACAGATTTCCTCTCATCCCTATTACATATATTAGGATATGAAATCACTTCCATTTCCAAATTTGAAAAATAAGTTGCAAGCTAAATTTGGTCCCTGGTCCTTAAAAGTCAATCAACTTCCCATTAGAGTTGATGAGAAGACAACTGATTGGCAAATAAGTAAGATCTGTACTTTGTTACTTAGTGTAGAAAGCCAGAATATTATCAAATGGCAGCAATACTTCTGGATGACTGCAGGATGAGGATGGTTGTGGTTGTGCAATACAGGAAGCTATTTTCCACTGAAATATGGTACACTTCAGCATGTATTATTGAAAGACATATCCTGTATAAATCATATCATAAAATACAACTGCAGTAATTTTACCCAGCAATTAACTTAATAAAAATTAACAATAAAAATAGCTTGATTCTTTAATAACTCTGATAAATGCTGTCCATATTACAAATAAATACAAATCAAGTAGAAAGAGTGCAAATGCATGTACAAGTACAAGGCACAAGTCTGATCACTGCAACTTGGAACAAATCAATTTTGGTATCTAAACATCTTTCCCTTCTGAAAACATGGCTTTTAGCTAAAAAAACTTCACTGTCAAACTCAGCTCACTGTTTAGACCAAAAAAAAACTGCAGAAAAAAACCCCCATAAAAACTGAATTATTGTTTCATATTTTCAAAACAATAATAGTGTTATTAATTTATATTGATTAGTCGTAAAATATGAAACATATAATAACTTGACCTGAAGAAGTTGATATTTTAAAATTAGATTTTTAAAATTATTTGTTCTGTTTTTCTTATTCTCCCCAAAATTCAGTCAAGCAAAAATAAATTGCTCACACCACCCTATATCAGCTGTTGTAGGAGACTGTTAGCCATTCGTTAGGTGCCAGGTAATGATTATATTACATTCAGCATATGACCAGGATGAAGAGTACTGAGACTTTCAATTCATTTTACGTTGACAGCTGAGCAGCCACACAGTAAAACAATTTTCAAGCACTACTCTTTTTTGTGGGATCCAAAAGGGACCTGATTGTAGAACTCTGCATTTCAGTATTTTTAAAATTTCCTATAAATGCTAGTTTTCGATTATTAAAAGCAATTGTGGCGCAGACCTTCCAGCTACTTTGTGTTCTTCAGCCACAGGTTTTGAACTCAATTGGAGCATGTACTTAAATTAAAGTTAATACTTAAATTGATCAGATGCATTTGGTTTAATCTTCTACGGAGACACTAGGAAAGTAACATCTTAGATTGCGATCAGTTTTTAACTTTTCTTTAGATAATTTAGTATCAGAAAAAAAAGTGTACCAACCTCAAGAGCTTATGAAGAGATTTTTTTAGTGTATCCCAAAAGCAGAACTCAAGAGCTGATAGCTATTTAAGGGGCTAGTTCAATTTCAAGGCCACTTTAGATTAGGACATACTTCTAGAAGTTTTATGTTCTTCAAAGCAAATGTGGATTTAATGTACCATAGAAATCCTTTGATGTTTTGTATGAAACTGGAAAGCACTTAGTTCAAAAATGTTTCTGAATGAAAGCAACAGTAGCTGTTTTTTGCCTCACTGTCCAGAACATGTCCAGACACTCAAAGCCGTTTTGTTATTTTTTTACCTACAACTTCCTCTGCACTCTCAAAATGTTGCATTATTAAAACACAACAAATCCCATTAAAGTTATCCAAAACCTGAAAAAAGCTTGTGTGGCAAATTGAATTTTCATTATTCTACTGACCTCAAGGAAGTTACACCACATGTGACTTAATTCAACTTAGAACTTTGAAGTACGGTTGAATTTTTCCAACTGCATAAAGCTAACCAACCATTTTTAATATTTCATATTTTTATTATTCTGCACCACCACTACACTTCCTACAGTCCTTCCATGGCACTCTTATCTTAATTTCCCCAAGCCAAACTAGTATTAGCACAATAGTTCCAATTAAACTAACTCCAATTTGAGAACAAAGAAATTAAAGTCAACAATGGTCCCCTCAGTATATTTTCATTGGATTCCAGAAAGTTTTTATCTACTGTATACACAGTGATTTGAATTCTCCATCACCTCCTAAAAATTGCACTATATTATCCTCTTCCCAAGCAGCCTTCAAATCCCGCAATCTCTCTACAGTACTGCTGATATATAATATCTATATCTCCACCTACTGAACTATGATTCTCTTTCACTGCCCACAATATCTTAAAACCCCTTCCCACCTTCTACAGAAGAGTCTGAAACCGACTGAAGGAGAGTAATATAGACAGAAAGAAGCAGCAGCCCAGAACAAGTTTTCATAGGTTGAAAAAATAATCAGTGCAAGCAATAAGCCTTCTACACTCACTAATAAGAATTATTCCGTCAAAAAACAGGAATGAAAGGAAGAAAAAGAATCCAAACATGAAAGAAAAGATGCAAAAGAGAATGAAGGCAAAAAAAGCAGGAAAATTAAAAAGGTAAAAATTAATTAAAGCAATTGTTTTCCTTAGTATTGAAGCTATACATTAATATAGCTCTTACTTTTTTATTTACAAAGTTATTATTAAAATGCTCATCTAGGATTGAAAATTTAGATGGTATATTGTGAGTATTTTGAATATTCCTGACCTTCTGACATGCCTGTTTTGAAGAAGTGATAACTCTTACAAATATTTGAACAAGTTTTACCAAAATAGATATATAAAATAAATAGCATCCTAAACTGTTTGAAAATCCTAATAATAGTAAAGTGTATGAGTAAAATAGAGTACTAAGCTATGAGGGATAAAACATTACATAAATTTATTAGGTTCTATAGACTATTAGTCTATAGAAAGAACATCACAAAATATGGCAGAAAAATAATTTCCCTTCAATGTTAAAATTATCTATTTGTGTAAATATCTATATTTCAGTAAAACTAAATAATCATAAATAAACAGCAATTTGTGGTGTTGATAATGACAGGATTACAATCTGCATTTAAATTTGACACATTTTGTTGTAGGTTTTTTATTATAGATAATTACCGATACTACAATTTTCTTCATTAATATGAGAGGAATATTGTGAGATTCCAATTTGGAATTTATTGTGAAACTCTTAATCAGAGACTCTGGCCAATTATTGTATACTTCTGTAGCCCTATGCACATAGATGTGCAGGTTTAGATATCCCTTCTGGCAACCACTGGCAATGCCAAGTTTAATACATTTTTTTTCAAAATTCTATCACATTATTTTTGTATAAGAAAATACATAACAGAACACAGCCCTATTTTTTTCTAGAATGACAGTTCTCAGTCATTATAATTCCTCAAGTTTCTCCTTAAATAATGAATAATCACCTAAAATGGATTATTTAAAAGCCAGAGAGATAGAGAAGACAGAAAAAGTTGCTTGCTGTAACTCCCCTTCAACTATATTCATGAAACTTCTTATTAATTACAGATTTTGCTCTTTGATATAGATCTAAGCAAGCTATTACTTGCTGTTTTGGATAAATTATTTTATCAGGAGTACACTCTCAAGATGCTCTGTGACTTGAAAATGTTATTCCTTCAGTTTTCAGGATTGCAAGTGATTTAATAAAGGCTTCTGCAAAGTGAAATATATCCTTCCTCCAAGAATCATACCAAGCCATGTGCATATAAGTGAGAGAATACACTCATGTATGCCATTTTCTGCCTGCCAAACCTGTTGCACAATGCAAAGAAATCTCCTGTGGCTTTAGAGATGTCTTGTACTACCCTTCAGCAGAGCTGAACAGAGCTAAGAGCGCCTAGTGTCCTGTACTCACTCCAGGGCATGCAAGTCCAGGAGCCCTGCCTGCAAAGGAAGGGTACTTTCTGGAGCGCTTTCCCACTTTGGTCCTTCTTAAATTCCCATTAGAGAATCTATAACAACTGTTATGCCTGCCTGCCTACCAACACCCACCATTTGCCTTGGAAGGAAATCCAGGCAGGAAACAGGATGTTCAGGTGACTCAGGGCATATCCAGGCTGCAAGAGAGCAAGGAGACTTACAAACATGAAAAATGACAATCTGAAGATGCCACCAACTTCAATGGTGAAATACAGAGGTATTGGGAATGAAATAGCAGCAAGATGTTCACCACCCTAGTGGAATGTTGTTAATAATCAGTCTTAATACAGGAGATAGGATTTCAGTAAGGTCCATGTTTATCCCATTAGAGTTGCAGTACAATTAATCTGAGAGAAATCTCAAAGAATATCCTGAAGTAGGAGAGAAATAATTTTAAATTTAGTTTTGATCTTGCTCAATTTATTTATTCATGATTTTGTTAGCAAGAAAGCATTGCTATTTTACAGCCATTGACAAAAATGAGAAGCTATTCTATTATCATCCCTCAGTCGTAACTCCTAGCAAGGATTACAAAGTTTGGGAGACAGAGAAAAATGATCCTTTAAACACTGAATTGAGAGGAAATGTTTCGTGCTTTTGTTCTTAAAATATAGACAGACAGTGAATTCTTGATGAATAGGTATATAATGAAAGGATTACTGAAGATAGCATGATGTTCAAAAAACTATTGAACCTTTTTTCTCTTTCTCTGAGCATTTGTTCGTATGGTTGCACTATCTTGAATAAAGTTAAATCTTGACAATTATAATACTATAAACATTGGAATTGCTGATTATTTTTCTCGTACTCACTGGAATCCATACAGGATACAAAACACAGTCAGCTCACAGAGGATGCCAAGTAATGTGACATAATAGGCAACTAGATTACCTTTCCTTTGTCCAGATCCTACTGTACTATACAAAATCTGCATGTGAGTACAAAGAAAAACAGACGTTGACATCGGGACACTGTATGCAAACCTGGCTCAATTACCTATGTATTTTCATTGAAATATATGGGTATGCTCAGTTCTCCATTTTGAAAATGAGACAACTGGATGTTAGGAAGAAGTTCTGTGGATAAAAGCTTGTTTTTATCAGAGGAAAGCCCTTTGGTGGACTTTCAAATTACCACTCATTATCCTTCCTTTACTATTTCTGCACTCACAGAATCTTGCTGGTGTTACAGATTTCTTGTGTTGGAACTTGACTGTGAACAACAGAATTTGCCACCAGGCCAAAAATCATGGTCCAGTATTAATCAGAGAAAAGGTCAATATGTTTTGGTTCAGTGAGAGTAGTTTGCCTTTTGCTTAGCATGGTAAAATGTTGATCTGCATTGATCACTAAGTTGTGGCCAACAATTCTCTCAGTTTCTCAGTACTGCTGCATTCCAAGACACTTTGCACAGAAAATTTTAAACAAACAAAACCAAATCCGAACAAACCAAAAATCTCTAACATTTGGAGATTTTGTTATTTTTAGATCTGTGGGTCAAAAAAATGGCATAATCGCACAGAGCATGATCACAGATGGATTATGTTATGTTTGACTTTTTTTTTTTTGTCCTGTTTGCAATTTCAGGTTTTCCAAAAGAGAAATTGGTTCAGTATCTCTTTCAAACATTCTTTCTACTTGACTCAGTGCTTTGTAAAAAATCTCAAAATGATAAAAACACAGTCCATGCCATAGGGGACAGATGATTAAAAGGAAGAGAAGCTTTGATCTCTTAGTCCTATGTCATTCTACAGTAGCACCACAGTAAATACTATTAAGCTTTTACAAAAGTGTATATGAAATCAGATTATGTTACAAATATCAGAGGTAGAGACAGAAGGAGACATCAAGGAGAAATGAGTAGTGAAAAGAGAAAAAAGTTAAAAGAAACTTTGAGATGGACCAGTGCTAGCAGAAAACAGATTATTTATTCTTAAAGTGATGGAAGAAATGATTCCCTTATATGAGACATAATCTTTCAAAATACAAATATTTTTGTGAATATAATTTAATCTTAATACCATGCACTCATTATAGCAATGAATCTACAGAACTGCTATGTCATTTTAAAAATAACTTGACAGATTTTAAATATATCTCAAATTCATGAATTAGTAAGACCTATCCTCTAAGTAACATGTATCTAATTAGACATGTTCAGTTTAAAAAAAATCATCATTCTTGTTGTTGTTGCTAGACACAGGATCTTAAAAGGCTGCAGGTGAAATCCCACTATTAGCTGTGGAGCATATATTTGTTTTACTGAGTCCATGTTGACTACTAAAACATTCCAAAGCAGCGTACACTTTCAGTGGAAATGAGTGAAGTAGGTCCTTTCTATGGCAACTGAGACAGCAGCATGCACTAACTTGCTGCTGCTTCCTGAAACTGATTATAGTTCAGCAGCTAAATTGGTAAGTGCTTCCAAATCTTTAGCTGCTGCTTCTGAAAAGCTGGGCTGCATTTCAGTCTTTTGCATCTTGTTAGCAGCTCTGTTTTTATCATCACATTGGACAACAAATGTCCAGATTCAGAGTTTAATTTCCCCCAGTTGAAATGGTAAGTATCTTTTCATCTTCTTTTTTGAAAATCAGTGGATCCACTTTTCTAGAAAATATGTTTACTGATTTTTAAAATAAATAAATCCTATTAATCAAATGAAGTATCTTTCCCACTTATTCTAAGGATCTCAGGAAGTGATCATGAATCATTTTTGCTGGCAACACAAATTTCCTGAAAACAGAATTTTTTATCCATATGTCTTTTCAGTAAAGTGTCTATCTTATGGAACATCAGAGGATAATTAAGATTTTTGGCTTCTCACACTAAGTAAACTCACATAACAAAATATTTCAAAAGATGTATTGAAAAAAATCTGCTGAAGTTATTCCTTCTAAAAAGTAGGTAATCTCCTTTTATATAAACACCTATACGCATATAGACCTTCACAAAGAAATCTGCAGGTACCTATGGCATGGGCAGCTGGCACATACAAGCACAGAAGTTCAAGAAGACAAGGAACTCTCCCAGTTTACAGTGGCAATGATGCTGTGTGAACCTGATTTTATAACAGGCTGTACTTTTCTCAAACTCCCTTTAGGCTTTACGATGTCCTCATATACACCCAGGCAATGTTGGCATTGTTTTATCATTCACAAAGAGATGCAGAATGTGTATGAAGTCATTGGAGCTGATTCATGGAAAGAATGTACATTACTAAGAAAATATGGAAAAGTAGAGAAAATGCATGTGGAATTATGCACAAGGTGAAAAGGGGAAAGTATGTCAGGCACTCTGTTTCAGACACAATCCAGAAAAACATTTTAATAGACTATTTGATAAATAACATCTAGCATGAATATAGAGTAAAAAAAAAACAAACAAAAAACCTCCAAAATACTCCTTGAGTAAGGCATATCTGGAGCAGTTCATACCTCAAATAGTCACACATATATTGATAATCACACCATATATCCGTGCTCCATATTCTGTTTGTACGCATTCTGCTCTGTTCCAGAGGTTTACCTGAATCCACTAGGAAAAGCCTGTACGATATCAGGGGTGAGATCTGGCAGCATTACTAACAAAAAACCCAACTCTTACAACATTAACTGGTGATTGTTTAAAGAGGGTAGAAATCTTTCCAAATACAAACTACAGTTCAATGCCCCAGGCTGCCAGGGTAGAATGTAGGAAAGCCTAACTCTAACCTTAAGATGAAGGGTAAAAGCCCCAGCATCTAGAACTCCAGTATCACCTCATCCATGAAAACACAACAGGCAATGTCTCAATAACAGTTGAGCCCTTGTCATCTTATAATGCAAAACACAAGGCAATTAATTAAAAAAACCTGAAACAAGAGAAGACATTTACACAATAAGGAATGGAGCTCTGTTTTAGGCACTAGAAAATGCCATTTTAACTGTGTATGTATAGCTGGATTATTCATATGGCTCTTTCTGACACATTCATCTCAGGAATGGGAGTGAAGAAAGAAACACTGGATATTTTTACTGCATATTTGCATAGGAAAATATACTCAGGGTAATGCAAATGCATTTAGGATATGGGTGAGGAGAGATTCTTGACAAGACACAATGATACACCACCCAGATCCATTTTGTGTGAGAAATTACTAAACTGATCTGTTTTGGTCATTCACCAGGAAAGATAACTTTTCCCCAGAACAACCTGAGTTTGTGAAGAAGCAATATCTGTGATTATTTCTGTGGAAACATTAGCTATGAATGGCTTTAAACAACTTTTTATAAAACATGATACAAGACTTCCTCTAACTTTATATTAAGAAATAAAAACAATGAATCTTTTCCCATAATAGGCAGATCACATTCACATAGAGAGAGAGAAACAATTGGTTTGGAACATTCTGCTAGAATTGCTAAGTTAAAACTCATATGTATAACTTTTTCTTAAAAAGGCATAGCAAAAAAACCCTAGAGTTCACTGCACTGCAGTTACAATTTCCATAGAGGATTTCTAATATTCAGAAGGCTCTTTTCAGCTACTACTGTTTCTAACAAACACCAAGGCAACATGTATCCTTTTTCATTTTAGTGATACCGGATTAAATCTAATTCCTACACAACAGCAATGAAAACTTGAAAAATTGGCAGAAATCGGTCACTAGCTAAAAGAATGATGAAGATTGAGTAAAATTAGGAGACTAAGTGATTGCAGTATCAAAAAAAAATCCTCAAAGAAATTGGTAAGAGACAAGCAAAGGGGCAGAATAAAACAGAGACGAGAGTTGGGTGTATTAACAACTGTCGGGAAAAATATGACCTCAAGATAATAATTTATCTGTCTACCATTTACCTAAGAGGACTGATATGTATTTAATGAGAAACATTTAGCATATGAATATTTAGCATATGCTCTGCTGTATGGCAACACAATGATGATTAAAGGAAAAAGAAATCCCTAAAAGCTAATGGTTTCCACTTCTAGGACAAGAACATGTAGATCAGAGTGGAGCAAAGTATTATTCCTACTATACTTGTGCTTTAAAAAAATCACTAGAAGTTGAAATCAGCTTTTCTAGAACATTGAGATGAAGGGATCAATCAATATTATTAAGGGTGGATGAGATACATGACAGCTTAGGGGCATGTTTTCTGGAAGAAGACTGAAAACAGAATGATGAAGCCTGAACAAATTTTAGAGGAGACTTCCATTCATCACTGTAGTACTTCAGAAATCCCATTCCCCTCTCAGACTCCTTTTCAAAGCCTCTTGTTAAGCAGGAATTATATCTGCATCTAGTACTCTAGATCAGTTAATGGGTAGCGATGGCAAAGTTCATAAGTTCATTAAGTTTTGATTTGGACAGCTACTGAGGAAAAATAGCACATTGCAATTTTAAAGTTTGTTTTTATCTCAGTCTATGCATAAATTTTACTTCCTACTGGTATTATGATGGCTTTATTGTATCTGAAACAACCAAACATCACATTAAGTCTTCTATTTCACCTGTTTAGCCCCTAAATTCATGAAGCTGTTTCATTTCCTCCGGAGACAAACAGGCATGAAACAGTAATTCATGTACTGCAGTAACTCTGCTATATGTTTTTCATATGCTGCCTGCAGGCACAGTGAATAGGAATAAAAATTGGAACAAAACACCAACAGATCTTGCTCTGTTCTCTGTATCTCTGCTTTTAGCTCCCACTCTCTGATTATTTGTTACAGTTCCTACAGCTCGGGGAAATGACAGACACAGATACTGTGAATGCAGCAGCCCTTCTCCCTTCAGGGTTTCCGTCCCAGGGTAAGAGAAAGAATGGCAGAACGAGCATGGTGTTCCCTCCCCTTTTCCTATGCAAAGATCAGTGGCCCATGGAAAATTTCATACCAAGAAAGGCACAAGTGGGTATTATTAGGAAGTCTCATGAAAAGAGTAGATGAAGATGTACAATTTTATTATTAACTAACATTTTGCATTCTATGAGTATATTGTATCACTGTTCTCTGCATAATTTTGTTTCTTACAGCAAAGAAGGGAAGGTTCTTTCTATAAGGGCAAATTGATACGATATATGTCGCCTCCCCTCTTTCCCCCTTGTTAACCAGTGGGCACAAAAGTACTGTCTTCCATCTCAAAGCTCCTGTTTGCAAATAAGGGAAATGCCCTCTCACCTCCCATAGCAACTGGAAAGTATATGGGCATCAAGAACCCTGAAAACAGACAGCTTTCTGCATGTCCTCTGTACTAAACATATTATTATCCTCTCAAAACGGATGTTTCCAAGGGAACAGGAAGAGGATATGATAAATGAAACTGTAAAAGATAAAAAACTCAAAAAATGCACATTTTTTTTTAAATTTACATATATTTACATTGTTATTAAGTTGCAATTATGATCCATGGACTTACTATTCCATTAATTTATTAACTGCCACAGTTACTTGAATTACCAAAATTAAGTCTGTCATGATAATAACTCCATACTTACAAAGGAATTTTCTAAGAAAACATATCTAAATAGACAATAAGAAGCATCAATATCTCATGCTGATTAAAAAAAAACCAACAAAGCAAACAGCAAAGCCTGCTACCGTCGGAGCAAATCCGTACAAAAGTCAGGAGCATAAAGGCTGTGAGACAACTGCAGCCACCATAGGATCCCTGCTTGAAAACAGGATCCTCTAAAATTTATGGTGTACCAAGAATTTAGTGGTTTCCTGTGATAACATAAGGTATTTTCAGCAGAGATGTCTGGTTTTGCACTTCCTTAAGAAAGTTATCTTGACAAATTACTTTTTTTTGGATAATCTTTAGGGGGCTTTGAAATGGA
This sequence comes from Bombycilla garrulus, assembly GCA_013400315.1. Taxonomy (NCBI): domain Eukaryota; kingdom Metazoa; phylum Chordata; class Aves; order Passeriformes; family Bombycillidae; genus Bombycilla; species Bombycilla garrulus. The sequence continues at coordinate 255,083 of VXBU01013707.1, read as the reverse complement.
CCCCTAGGTTTGAACATAATTTATAACATATTGGGATGCAAGTTCAAAAAAACTTAAAAAACCCCAAAGCCAAAACAGTAAAGACAGAAAATTGCAATTCCAGATAGCCTTTTTGATTCCTAGACAAGGACTGTTCATTCAGCTTTGAGCAGAAAATTGAACCAGATGACCTTCTGCATTACCTTCAAACCTGAATTATCTTATAGCCTTATGAGATTGCTAGGTATGTTTTCAGAAGTCACTTATGACTTCATTTACATGGGATTTCTTATTACTAGCTTCCCACAGAGGCAGTGGCATTATTACTTGCAAAATCACTCCCAATCCCTTTTGTCAGCAATGATTTTAAACTGTTTGCTAGGATGTACATGTTATTTTGCTCTGATGAAAGCTCATTATTAAACAAAAAAGAAATGGACATGAAGCAATAAAGTCTTAAAGTCTAAAAAAAACCCCAAATGAAACAGGCTTATTAATGAAGGCTTTCGTCAAACATTGGATTTTTATGAAGTTTCTGTTTCATACCAAAAATGTTATTTAAGCTATCATTAGCAGTAGCATCAGTGGAATTGTATATATCTCTACCTTGTCAGGAAACACCACAACAATAAGTAGCAAAAGCTGTAGTCCATTTACAGCTAAAAATTACTGTCATTAACAGATCAATAAACGACTTGAGTCCTGATTTGTTTAAATATGTTAACCGAGCAATTTCTCCCTTGCAGGGAATCATATTGTAAAGTGACAGGATTCCCAAGAGACAAAAAGTGAAAAAGTCGAATTGGTTAGCTGTCTTCTCCCTTTTCTCAGTTCTCTTTGATGCACTTTAAAACAAAAGGACCTTTCTATTCTAAGTGGTTATTTGAACATCTAAAATGTGTGTGTGTAAAAGTCCCAGCCTAGAAGAGCACCTAAGGTCAAGGCCACAAATGCTATCCTGATCCTTCTATGCTAATAGAGGTTTTATTATTGGCTACAATACCACCAGGTTCTCACTTCCTAAGGAATACAAAATCTCTTCCTTTTCTTTTTTTTCTTTTCCTCTTTTTCATTTCTTTATGTGGGAACTGTACTGCAATGATTTATATACAAAGCTCAGTGGTGAAAGATGCCACCTGAGTGCTTCGAGCTGTGCTGTGAGTTGAATAGGGAGTCATAATATATTCAGCAAATATGGCAATCCTCCAAAACAGAGAAAGGTATGAAAAATTAGTTCCTTAGTTTAGAAATCACACACTGAAGCCAAGAACACACAGAAAGAAAATGCATTGGCCTCTTTCCCACCAACACACAANGAGCCTTAAAAATTTAAACAACTGGAACTGCTTGTTTGTTAAAAAAAAAAAAAGCAAGTTATTATTTTGTGTGCTGCTTAATTTTCCTTTAAATCTAGAAGCTAGGGTAAACACCTGCAATTACAGTATATGTTTATTTTTATTATAATTTAAACATATATTAACAATAGCAAATTGGTCCTGAAATAATAGTCTTACACATATCAAGAAGAATCTAACACTGCACTCAGTGCAAACTCTGAACTTTCTAAGCACAATATCTCCAGCTCTATTGCCAAATAAATTTTCCTTCTAAATATCTGCCAAAGCCACACTCATATATGACTTTTCTGAAGCATTTGCAAGCAGGGAGCTTGTATCCATCAGCAGAATCTAATCAGGACACTTCTAGTTATGAACATGATTCAGGATCCTATACATTAAGGCCCAAGGAGGAACAAATAATTTTCCATATTGCAGAGTCTCTGGGCTATGCTAAATTAAGCAAAATAAAAGCAACAGAGACAAACCATGCATTAGAAATAGTTAAAAAACAGCAGGGAGGATGGAGTAACAAGCATTACAGTGTCTATTAACTAATGGTATTCTTATGGAAATAGGGATAAGATACACATGTATTCAGAATGAATGCTTATCCATAGCACCATAAGAAAAATATACAAAAAAATAATGAGAGAAAGCAACCTAAAATATAACACTGTAAGCATGTAACCATTAAATTAATCTGAAATGCATTGGAATTGCTCTTATCACAATGAACTCAGTTCACAGTCACGAAAATGTGTTATATGTTTCCACTTATAAAGTAGTCTTCTCTAAGTACCATTAAGATTTATTTAACATCAAAATCTATGACATACAATTAGCCCATATATAAAGTACTTGCTGCATATTAATAGAGCTTTTGAAATACAATCCCTTCTTTGTGTGCTAATTTCAGAACAACTAATGCTTTTGTCTCTATTGGTTACAGGTAATATTTGTTGAGGAGGCACATAGAGAAAGGGTCTCCCACTAAAACTACACAGCTAAAGAAGAATCTTACACTTAATCTACTTGTAGGTAATAGCATACAATTTCTCACACAATTGCCTTACTGACCATGCCATTCTCTACAATGTATAAGGCATCTGATTACCCACAAATGCTCTGCCTTTAAGAAACTGTTTCAAAAGTGTTAGCGGAAAAATTCTAACCTTCATTCAACCAGTGCCCTTGCTGACTGTAGCATATGAAAACTGACAACCAGAAAAACAGGATAAAGTTCAAAGCAATTTTTCAATGCCTCTATTGATTAAACTTTAAAAGTTACTGTGTTTACGAAATGCCACCTGCTTTAAGGAGCAACAGATCTGAGAGGAGAGCACACAAAAACTAGGTGCAGTACCAATCATTTTAGTAGGGAGCAAACAAGCAAATTTTCCTGAGAAAATAATCTCTTCTGTATTTTCACCCTCTTTGTCAACTTCAACAAAGGAGAAAAAGACGTAGGTTCAATTAATGGACTTATCTAACTGCAACACCTGTTAATTTTTTGAGATAAAACTCTTTAACACCACATTTAATGGATATCCCATTTTCAGCCTACCTGGTGTATTCAGCAGCCGGGACATTTTGCAAGAATAGGAGATAAACTGCTCACAGAATTCAGCACTACTGGTAATGGCAGAAATCTGGTCCATTGTTGCACTGTAGTTGAGCTGCAGCACAGATAACTTCTCCGGGCTGTTGCCTCCCACAGAAGTCTGCATTTGCAGATCATGGTACACAGTTGTCCATACTTTATCCTCTGAAAGAGAGGGCAAGAAAGACAAGACAAGACAAGAACTGGTAAGAGACAGACAGTGGAACTGAATTAANTTTTTTTTCTTTTCCTCTTTTTCATTTCTTTATGTGGGAACTGTACTGCAATGATTTATATACAAAGCTCAGTGGTGAAAGATGCCACCTGAGTGCTTCGAGCTGTGCTGTGAGTTGAATAGGGAGTCATAATATATTCAGCAAATATGGCAATCCTCCAAAACAGAGAAAGGTATGAAAAATTAGTTCCTTAGTTTAGAAATCACACACTGAAGCCAAGAACACACAGAAAGAAAATGCATTGGCCTCTTTCCCACCAACACACAAATCACTGCGGTTNTTACAGGTGTTATGCAAACACCCCAATGTGATTTTTTTGTTACTGCCTAGATAAAAATAATCTTTGTTGCTTCTTTCTCTTGCTTAAAAGAGAAAGGAAAGAAAAAAAACCAAAACCCACATAATAGAACATCCGTTGAAACTCACTTTCCAGACAAAAAAAATCTTATAATGAGTTTCTAAGAGAAATTATTTTTCTATATAAAAGGTGAAAACATGAAGAAAGAGATACCTGCAAAGTATGCTCAAAAATTTTTAAGAGCCTTAAAAATTTAAACAACTGGAACTGCTTGTTTGTTAAAAAAAAAACCAGCAAGTTATTATTTTGTGTGCTGCTTAATTNGAGAAAGCAACCTAAAATATAACACTGTAAGCATGTAACCATTAAATTAATCTGAAATGCATTGGAATTGCTCTTATCACAATGAACTCAGTTCACAGTCACGAAAATGTGTTATATGTTTCCACTTATAAAGTAGTCTTCTCTAAGTACCATTAAGATTTATTTAACATCAAAATCTATGACATACAATTAGCCCATATATAAAGTACTTGCTGCATATTAATAGAGCTTTTGAAATACAATCCCTTCTTTGTGTGCTAATTTCAGAACAACTAATGCTTTTGTCTCTATTGGTTACAGGTAATATTTGTTGAGGAGGCACATAGAGAAAGGGTCTCCCACTAAAACTACACAGCTAAAGAAGAATCTTACACTTAATCTACTTGTAGGTAATAGCATACAATTTCTCACACAATTGCCTTACTGACCATGCCATTCTCTACAATGTATAAGGCATCTGATTACCCACAAATGCTCTGCCTTTAAGAAACTGTTTCAAAAGTGTTAGCGGAAAAATTCTAACCTTCATTCAACCAGTGCCCTTGCTGACTGTAGCATATGAAAACTGACAACCAGAAAAACAGGATAAAGTTCAAAGCAATTTTTCAATGCCTCTATTGATTAAACTTTAAAAGTTACTGTGTTTACGAAATGCCACCTGCTTTAAGGAGCAACAGATCTGAGAGGAGAGCACACAAAAACTAGGTGCAGTACCAATCATTTTAGTAGGGAGCAAACAAGCAAATTTTCCTGAGAAAATAATCTCTTCTGTATTTTCACCCTCTTTGTCAACTTCAACAAAGGAGAAAAAGACGTAGGTTCAATTAATGGACTTATCTAACTGCAACACCTGTTAATTTTTTGAGATAAAACTCTTTAACACCACATTTAATGGATATCCCATTTTCAGCCTACCTGGTGTATTCAGCAGCCGGGACATTTTGCAAGAATAGGAGATAAACTGCTCACAGAATTCAGCACTACTGGTAATGGCAGAAATCTGGTCCATTGTTGCACTGTAGTTGAGCTGCAGCACAGATAACTTCTCCGGGCTGTTGCCTCCCACAGAAGTCTGCATTTGCAGATCATGGTACACAGTTGTCCATACTTTATCCTCTGAAAGAGAGGGCAAGAAAGACAAGACAAGACAAGAACTGGTAAGAGACAGACAGTGGAACTGAATTAAAGTAAATTTAGGCCTTTGACAAAGATAAAAGTGTTCTGCAAGATATTTTTGAGGTGGTAGTGGGGAAAGAGGGCACTGCAAATGAAAGGTCATGTGACAGCATATTTCCAGCTACGAACTGATAAAGGGAAGAAATGCTGATCACCTTTATGAAAAGGTACCAAATATACCATGTGAGAAGCTTTCCTTAAAAAACTGATGCCTACAGTTACACATGNCAAAGATAAAAGTGTTCTGCAAGATATTTTTGAGGTGGTAGTGGGGAAAGAGGGCACTGCAAATGAAAGGTCATGTGACAGCATATTTCCAGCTACGAACTGATAAAGGGAAGAAATGCTGATCACCTTTATGAAAAGGTACCAAATATACCATGTGAGAAGCTTTCCTTAAAAAACTGATGCCTACAGTTACACATGGAATTAATAAGGATTAACTTTGATCAGAAAGACAGAAGCCTAATGCCCTAAACATTCAAAGTCTTTATGTGAAGAACATTCATTGTGCATGGTAAATTGCTGTGGGCAGGAGAGCAACACTGCCTTAGTAAAGTAACAACAAAGATGCACCAGATTCTCATGTGATTACATCATTTAACACTTAATACTGAAAATGTTTCCACATTTTTTAAATCCAGGATATGTTCTAGGGTAAAACAAAATTACTGCTTATTGAGACTTAAATATTTTAAAACAGCAGCACCATATAATTTTACTGATTTCTGTTATTGTATGAATAGCACCATAGGAACTAATTGAAGTACAATAGAAATACAAAATCTTCTGTTTAGTTGTGAAAAGGCAAAAGAAGGAGGAAGGATAACTTCAAATTTTTTTATAAGAAATACTGGAATATTGGCCAAATCTCAACACCTCCAACAAACTTTTTTTGCAGGGTCATGCAAAATGTGTGTTCTATCCAGCCCAGAACAATGTCTTAAATATTTCTTAAAACTACTGAACAGAAAGACACTAGAAATGTTACTGTGAACCATTTGTCAGTAGTTACCAGAGAAGATTTAAGATGAGGTATTATAATAATGAAACAACACATTCTATGTTTCTTTTATAGCAAGATTTGTTGCAGTTGGAAGGCAGTTTAGAAAGGAAACAAAGACAAAGCACAGAAACTTTGCTGTTATAGACCAACCATTTATTTTTCTTGGAGGGATATTCCACTGAACCAAAATGAAAAAAATATCTGAGTAATATAGGGCTTCAGAATGAAAACTATGAAGATTCAGTCAATACTATTGATACTGTCTTCCTGTAAGAATGCTATTCTATCACTTAGGTGTGAAAAAATTTAAAATTTAGGTTGAGTAGGTACCACTCCAAAAATCCACTCTCTCAGCTGATATATACTACTCATAAAGCAAATCTCACCAGAAATAGGTCAATTATCTTCTTTAAATAAACCACAGAAAATTGTATTTTCTCTATACATTAACCTGAAACACATCACCACAAAACTTCCTAGAAGTATATCAGATTTTGTCAGTAATATTTGTCATGTAAGGTTCTTTCACATTTTAAGTTGGGGTTTTTTTTCTGCTTCTTTTAATTTTTTCTACCTTATATATTTCTACTGCTGAGGGCAACGTCAGAGAAATTTGTCTTGGAATAAAAAAATGCAGAACCTTAAAAAACATTGCTAAGAATCTACTCATGTGCCTTAAACTGGCTTGTACAAAAGTCCAGCTTTCCAAATGAGTCAAGCCTTTGCCCTGGCTGTTCTGTAGAGCAACCCCACTGACCATAGTTACCCTTCAGAGATGCAGAAACAAAGCACACCACGCTGCTAACTTTGCTGTATTTATCACAAAAATAGACTCTCCAAGGAGATCACCTGACATTTTCTGAGTATACTAATTCACCTGACAGATGTGCCTTACAGCAATAAACCCCATAAAACGTAGTGCATTGCAGTATGTTTTCAATTCCTGTATGTAAATCTCTTGCCTGTTAATGCAAATCTCAGTCATTCTAAAACTTGTGGCCTGCACTTCAGTATTTTAACTACATGGAAACACTTTGTCAAACTGACACTTACTCAAAAGTGCTTCAGAACTTCTTCACCAAGTTCACAGGAATGTGTTCACATACACTGATGAGTTTTGGTGTGACCCAGAGTAAAGATAGCTCTCCACATTATGATTATCCTTATCTCCAGGATTCTGTACTCCGTCTTATTTTGCAGTCTTAATTTTTACTGCATCGTGTCAGCCTATTTTGGATTATATGGAATCATGTGGACCCATGTGTTTGCAACTGATATGGTGTTAAGTCTTTTTAATCAAATGTTCAGAGATAAGGTAAGTAAAGCAGAAAAATCCTCCACAGGTTGTAGACATCACTAGCCAAATGAGATGAAATTCAGCAGGTGATGCAAGATGCTTATTATTTTAGTATTTATATCCTTAGTCCAAAGCTCTTTATAAAATACAGCAATATTCTTGCTTTGAGAAAAAAAACCCTAAAAAAACAGGAGAAAGGTATCCCACTCCCAAGTACTAATAAAAACTTTATAATTGTCACCTGTCAAATTACATAGAGAATATAATCCAATTTTGTTAAGATCCTAGGAGAGAAGTTTACTGAAGATTCATTTTCAAGAAAGGATTGAGACAGTTTATACATTCACTGACAGAAAGAAACCTCTCATTTTTGTCAGAAAACTCCGTACATGTAAGAACACAAAAGTGCCAGTAAGGAATGTATTGGGACATGAGTTAGAGCCTCATATCGGATTTTTGATCCGGCAAAGATCACTAGACTAGCCACTAAGAAGGTAAAGGAATGTGATGAGCAATAGGAATTGTATTAGGCACTATGTTTGAGAAGGAATTTTCTTATGGATAGCAGATTCTAGCCAGCTTTCTCATGCTTGTATCCCCAATCCTTTCTGTGAGGTGTAGCTCGGCTCACTCAGTCCCTTTTTCCCTGCACTGGGAAATGTCAGGTCCCAAGCCCTGTTGGGCCACAGGTGCAAGCTCCCATTGTTCTTCTGGTTTTTCAGTCCAGAGCAGGTTTGAACAGTTCCACGAAAAAGAAACACAGTCCAGGAAACTTCTCTGCCTCAGCTAGCTAAAAACTAACTAAAAAGCAAAGGAGAGCTCTCTCCAGCTGTCCACTGCAGGCGACACAGTCCTGGAGAAGGAATGTGGGTGAGCAAATGCAGCACTGGTAACAAACTGCACGCTTCTTCTCTACCCCTTCACTCCTGGAACCAGTCCCAAAGGTGCAGAACTCAACACCCAGCACAAACAGAACGAATGACTGGGGATACAAACATCACAAAGTCACCCCAGGACATGTAGTCACTTCCTCTCCAAATTAGGAAGTTTAATCTTTACTGTGGCACACTGCACTAAAGATGATAGAAACATACTGCTGTCAGTCAAATGCATCCTCTGAACAACTTCAGGACCTTTCTGTTAAATTACAAATACTACTAAAAATTAAGTGCTTGTTGCATGTTGCAATAGATTTTTTTAAATCAATATACATATATATGTGCATAAAGTCAATAACCTTTTACAGAAAAGCAACTCAATCTCTGCCTGCTATCTAAAGATGATGGGAGATAGATTAGGATACACCTGTTCAGATATTTCACTTGCAACTAATTTTTTGATAGTCTGGCTCAAATGACCCATGAACACATTCAGCAAGCTGTCTTGTCCAAACTCTGGAAGCTAAAGCATCTGTGACTGCAGGTCAGGCACAGAGAGAGTGTGGATCAAAAGTTGTGTCTGGTGTACAGTAAGGAAACTCCTTTTCTGTTTAAGGGATTTCATGCTCTTCACATATTTTCCCGATTTAACTATAAAGCACTACCATGACCAAAGGACCAAAACTGTACGGAATAGAAGGGCCTTTCCTGGGCTTAAAAACCACATTAACAGCATAATGTGGTCACAGACAAAAATCCATCTCCCCTCCTCACATGTGGGGTTGGCTTCAAGATGTCTGCAAACACTCAAAGGAGATAGAGGCCAGGCAGAAATCTGAACCTTACCTACTGAGCACTGATTAAAAACTGCTTTTTGCCCTTTATTTTCAAAAATTTGTTAATGTGTTTATACTTCCCAAAGAAATCAGCTAGGCCTTTATAACTTGAAGATAAATCCAATATATTAATATATGTTTTAATTTCCCAGAACTTCCTTATCTCTTGAGAGCATTCTCAAGAATCAGTACCCTGCTTGCAGTCACCTTCCGTTACAGAAAAGGTAACACAGACAGTTCACACTCTTTCAATTACCTGGATCCTCACCATTTATGGCATTGTCCCCACGTAGCTGAGAACAGGACATGGTATTCATAGTTAATACACCCTTATTTTCTCTCGATAGTACACAGAAGTCCCATTTAGGGTACATAGAAGTGAAAAATCTCTCCTAGTTAACAGTAATTTGGTACATATTCCTGGCAATTACTGTCACCATAACAGTGGGATGAGTATTCCCCTAGTACACAAGCAGTTATTTGAAGAACACCTGGCATACGGCTATTGCTAACCACAAGTGTTTAGAGACAATTTGTCAGTCACAGCTGTGTGTATGACTTATGCACCACCAAAATACACTTCCCCTACACATGGAAGTATATGAGCTCCTAACTGGATTTACTAGGCTGATTCTAGCTTTCCCACTGGTAGACAGAGTACCACCACCAGATAATTGCTAACACTTCAGGAAGATAAGGGCCTCCAAGGTGACCATTCAAATGCATATCTTAGAGCTTTTTTTAATAGTGTACTGCATATTGCAGTTGCACAGGGAAAAAAAATAAGGGTTCTTCCATTAGCAGTGAAGAGGAAGCATGATTTTTTTTAATAGAATGCTGAAAACCAGTAACCAAAGATTCTTAACAGATTTCATAATGGTTTTCACTAAGAACAATCTAATTAGAGCCAAACTGCTAATACATTTGATGCAATTATAGAGAAAATAGGTTCCCTGTAATTTAGTCTGTACGTTACTCTTTGCTGAAACAGTTCCTCTCTAACAGATAGCTATTACAGTAAGATTAAGTTCCTTAATTTAAGAATAACTTTTTAAAGAAAGGAAATGACCACCTGTTTCCTTAAAATGATAATGTGACAATTTATTCTGCTGAAAATACTTTTTAGTTGCAATGATTGACTTACAGTTCTGCCCACTCTTTTTTTCCAATAAAAAGTGAAGTAGGTGGCTGATAAAATAATCAATAAGTATTANGAGTTTTTCCACTTAATATTCAACATATTTCATGATGTTATGATGATATTTATCATTAAGCTATTGAATATTTTGCAGATAGTCACTTTCTTCTACTACTGAACTTTCCTCACTCATTTGATGCTCAGTTAAGCAAGAGGACTTGTTTCTGATAAACAAACTAAGTAATCTTTTGTAATGATAATTAACTGATAAAAAAATTTGAAAAATAAATTTCAGAAAACATAATTCTTGTATTCCAGAGCTATGGATACATGATACACTTTTCCCCTTTTATTTTAATCTACAGTTATACCTATTGCTATTAGAGTTATTTTTTTTTTTTTGCATTGATGGACTGATAAAATATATTGTTTTATTAGGTATTTTCAAGAAATCAGAAAACAGTTTGATTTCTCAGGAAAGATCATCTGCTTTCTCACTCTCTCCCTCAATATATCTGTGGTGAGCTTTTTGATGGATGCAGTTTCCTGACCTAAAATTTGGCTGATGTTTGAAAACACCTCAGTTCCTGGTTGAAATCTTGGAGAAGATGATTTTGAGAATTCCTGAGCATATAAAAGCTGGGAAGTTCTTTACCAGACATCCTGATTTTTATCATTATCAGTGCTTTTGTCCCTCCAAATTAGATTACTGCAGCCTGTTCTACAATATGCTACACTATAAATCACTCAAGAAATTAGACAGCATAGCCCATCTAAAAGTGGATTGCCTTCTAGGGAGGACAAAATTTACACTCATAATAATCTCATATTATAAGGCCTTAAATTTTATTTTCTGACAAGAACCTACTTGGTATTGCTAAATTGTGTGGGATGGTAACACAGCAGTCATTAGCAATGTAAACAAACTAAACACCTTTTGCAACAGTGTTGTAGACACAAGACCTGATGTAGACAACTGATGTGGAAAAAATTTGAGTAGGCTATATCCTCATCTAAATTCTTTTATATTTCTCTTTGTGTGTGTTTATATATAAAACTTAAAACTATATATAGCAATTTAAAACTAATTCTGCTATGGACTTCAAAGGAGCTACAGCTGAGTTTATAAAAATGAGAAATGTAGATTTGTTTGAAATTAATAACTGTTTTGACAATCTCACCAAAGATTTGCAAATGGCAATTTTGCAGTACAGTTACTCTGATGATATGAACCGCTATCATCTTACTAATGTAGAAAATTTGGTTTAGACCCGAAAAATCTAATATTCAGAAAAAAAAAATAAGAGTAATTGAAGAGTATTTTTATGAACTGAATTCTATACAAAGCAAAGTCAGTCAGTTTCTTAACCTATTTAAGTGGGGAATAGGAGCAATCCCAAAATGTAATTGAGCCATTCCTGTACTCATTTTCTATGTCTACTCCTTTCATTCCTTCCTGTCATTGTTTCTTGATCAAGATAATAACGAATCTTCAAATTTAACTAAGACTCTTATGTACTTTTTTTACTTAAGTGTCTTGGTGAGGAACACACTTCCGTTGTATTCACATAATACCTTTCCTAACAATTCAGGAAAGACAAAACTATTTCTTTTGGGAACATACTCTGATATTGAATGATATAATTTTTTAATAATTTATATATACTAGATAAATCCAGATACTTTACAAAATAAAGTGGAAGTGACTAAAACACAACTTTCATGGAACCAAAAGTTTTCAGAGAAGCGATAATGAAACGGCTGTGCCAATGCAACTTTTAAGAAAACTCAAGGGATACTAGTGAAGTAGCAAGTAGAGGATGAATTCTCTGGATTACTAGAGATGATTTTGAGCTATTCAACACGGTTGTATGTGAAAAACTAATGATAAGAATGCATTGAGAAACAGAAAAGAGATCACTCATGCCTTCTAAGAAAAAAGACTGCAATAACAGATATTGCTATGCTGAAAAACAGTGCCTGGGGGGAAAAAGTTTAAATCTGATTTGGGCCCTAATGTCAAAAATTACCTCCTATAGGTGTTATTAGAAGCATGAGTTTAAAAATAATTCTATATTGAAAGGAATTACAAATAATGAGATACAGTATAGCCATATGAAGGAGGACTCAGATCATTTGAGTGCCTGGTCTAACAGATGGCAATTGCAGTTCAGTTTAGATTAAGGAACATTAAAGTCAAGAACAAAGGACATAAAAGAATTAACAGTGTGGTTGTATTCAGCACAGTGAACAGAATATGGGCAAGGGCTGAAAACTTTAATGGTTCAATAACTGAAGAATCAACAACTGATTCTACTTTCTGAGGAGCAGTCTCATATATAAACAAGTATTATTCAAACAAAAAGATCAAGTGTTTCTCCTTTAAAGCATCTTTCAGTTCAATCTAGCATATCATAGAAGCATATGCACTTAAAAAATCAACTATTGCACAATATTTTCTTTTACAGAGCAACATAGCATAATTCTTTAGCTATGATCCCAAACAAGTCTTCCTAGAATCACTGAAAAAAGCAACATGGTTTTAAAAAACATATTTCAAAGGAGATCCTGAAGAAAAGGGTTCTTCAAAGCTTTCACTCTGTTAGCTTGGACCATAAGAAACTATTTCCTGAGCTGCTCTAGCTGACTTTCTATTCTTATGGAGACAGAAAGAGACTAATGCAGGTCTCAAGCGCTACACTAAAAACTCTCCTTACCTTTCATTCTACCATCAGCTAAGTGCTTGAATCCTCACCATACTCTTCCCAGATCTGACTTTGATCTCTCAAGAGGAACATACTCCAGTCTCCTCTCTCACATCTTTCTAATCCCACTCCGTAGACAGACGGGAAAAGGAATACACTGTGCTGAAGTGCCCTTTCTAATTATTGCATCAATAAACTGAATGTTAGGCAACCGTCTGGAAAACTTTCTGTTATTCTTTCAAAAGGTGCCTCCAGATTGGAGAACTTACACTTGCAAGGTTTAGTGCATATTCTTGATAGTTTGCAATTATTTCATCATTATTCTGAATAAAATTGGCCACATTTCAGTTTAGGAATCTCATTTTAATTACTATATACACCTCAGCATTGCCTAATAAATTAAAAAAATTACCATTATACATAACTTATTGCAAATTCATGCTTCCTGTATTTTTTGGCAATTGTGCTAAAATTTATTTAAATAATTCAAAAAACATTGATATTGGATAGAAAAGATGGACAGTAGAATGAAGTTTAGTTATGTTATGACTGACAGAACAATTTTGATATCTTGAATGTCTTTATTTGTAATCTCACAAACAAAATATGACTTGAATTCTCTACTAAGCTACCATGCCATGCAGTATTTCAAAAGTTATTATATGAAAATTTTTAGTACACCTGTGGTTTGATATGTGGCACAGAGTGACATTAGGAGAGAAGAAAAAGTCAGACTCATAGCAAAGTCAGCAAATTTAATAAAGTATGCTTAATGGATTTTCCTATTCTGAATGTTACAATCTTATTCTCTCTCAATCTAAATTTGACAGTAGAAGAGAAAAAAACCCCATTAATTTCTATGCTAGTTTACATTAAAAGACACAGCTTGGTCCTGAGAAAAGACAAATATCCCACTTGCACTTATAAGTAGTAAGGTTCACAAGTATAATTATTCTAATGGAAGAATTAAAAGTACCATAAGAATGGGGAATAAAGATTATGGTATACCAATAAGAAACTTTTAACTTCTGGAAATTCTTGAATGTAAAGTTTTTCAGTTCTTTGTAGACAAAGGATGACTTCTCTTTCCCTCTAATCTCAGGACCACCATTAAAACACCATAACCCATTGCACAGGACACTATTTCCACCTGAAGGAACAGAGTGCTTTTATATAAATGTTTCTTTTAAGGAAATAAAAATTAGCATTTCCAGAAATTCCAACTATCCTTGCAACTACCCTACATTTTATTTAGAATTTTAAATTATTTTTTTCATCATAATATAAAAAAGTTATGTCTGAAATAAAATAGGTTCTTCTGAAGTGAAATTTTCAACCATGATGGAAAACATTTAGCAACCGACTACATAGGGGTGTTCAAGTGCCTTCTCTAATTCTTAACCACTTTGTTATTTATTTTATCAGGTTTTGCCATATTCAACAAATATGAGGTTTATTTTCATGAAGAAGACAAATTATAAACTTGAATTGTAATTATAATTATTATATTATAATTACATAATAATTTATATCATATTAGAATAATATTATACATTTTACAATCATAACATATAATGATAAAATA
>VXBU01013707.1:172543-240579 GCA_013400315.1 Bombycilla garrulus | reverse complement strand
CATAATGTTATTTAATAACATGATATTATGAATATATAATTATAGTATAATTATAAACAAATTATAATTTGAATATTAAGGAAGCCCTCTGATTTCCATAGGGTTCTCTAAGAACAATTAAACTATCCATAGATCAAATTAAAATAGTGATATTCAAAAAGTCTATGAAGTTCCTCTTGCCCATTAGAGACACATATGTATACATACATAGTATACATACTTATGTACACTGTTGCAAATAATTCTCATCGCTTAAGTTCTAAATATTACAGAAGATTAAATACTTGAACCAAATGCTGAGATTTTATGAAGGCTATTGACTTTGTTACACTCTGAGAAGCTGTAGAAATCAATCTCCTTGAACTTGCATAACTGACTATACATATTTATTTCTTCCATACTATTAGAACAATTAAAAATGCACATACACACAGAATTTTGGTGGATAAGGAAACAAAAGTAGACACAAAATTTCCCCAATGAATTCAATGGGTCAGAAGTTTCATTCTGCTTCTCTAAAAGAGACTTCTCCACAGACTGAGATGGGAAAAGGGGAGGAAAATAGCCTCAAACTCCAGGTTCATGGTCCACTAGGGTAAAGAACTGTCCAAAGGGCAGGGCTCAAAAGGTTGTGGTGACTGGGATTAGATCTGGATGGTGAGCAGTGATCAGTGGTGCTCCTCAGTGTGCAATTCTAGAGCCAGTTTGTTCAATATTTGCATCAATGACCTGGACGCAGAAGTTGAATGCATGGTGAGCAAGTCTGTGGAGGATTCTAAACTGGGAGGTATTGTTGGCTCTTTCAGGAGACAAGAGGCTTTGTACGGGGGTCTGGATAAATTGAAATACTGGCAATCATCCATGCATGCAATTGAACAAGACCAAATGTGTTCTACACCTGGGTTGCAGCAACAGGAGACACAATCTAGGTTGGGAGAGGACTGGCTACAGAGAAGGTCTGGGGCTGCTGGTTGGCAGGAGGCTCAACAGGAGCCAGCAGTGTGCGCCCTGGCAGCCAGGAGAGCAAACCTCATCCTGGAGTGCACCAAACACAGCATCACCAGCTGGTCAAAACAAGTGATTTCTCTGCTGTATTTAGCACCAATGTGGCCTCTCCCTACGTACTGTGAGGTTATGAGCTCCATAATTTAAAAAGAGCGTTATGGTACCTGAATGCATTCACAGGAGGACACCAAAGCTAGGAAGGGGCTGGAATATCCTCTGAGGTGTGACTGAGGGCACTGGGCTTGTCCAGTTTGGAGAGAAGGAGGCTGAGGGGAGACCTCACTGCTCCCTACAGCTTCCTTCAGTGGGATAGTGATCTACACAGTGGGCAGCCACCAGTGTCTAAAAGAGAGCACATGAGCAGTACAAGTCTTTCTGCCCAGGGACCTGTCCCTCCCTGCCCAGGGAGCTGCAGGGCATCCCTTTAAAGTAATCTGGACATCCAGACACATAATGTGAGTATGGGGATTTGTACACTATACATTGTTTTAGGTGTGGGGATGTCAGAGGTGAAAGAAAAGCTTTTGGTTTCCTCTGCATGAACTGTGCACAGAGTAGAGAGCATGCAGGATTCAGACACTATTCCTTACCCAGCACTAACACATTTGCTTACAGTGGGCTCTCCTAGTTTCTAGTACCCAGAAAACTGTTTCAGAGTAGCTGGTTGTGTAGTTGCAACTCAAACAATTCAGTAGAGCTGAAATTTCACTATAATGTAATCTACTGAGTACCTACTTAGTGAGGAAAATTTCACTAAATGTGCAGACTGGATAGCTAAGGAAATTTATCACAAAGTAAAGGGCTTCCATCATTAATTCGAGAACCAAAACTAATCTCAGTTTTTAGATACAAAACCAGACTTCATTTGTGGGCAGATTTTTAGCCCATGGAGAAAGACGGGATACCAGAATCAAAGGCATTTATGAAAATATCTGACACCAAAATGTCAGTGCCAAAATTCAGTGAACACTAAATTCAACAAAAGCAAAAGATTAAAAAATTAAAGCTTTTAAGAATTTCCTAATAATGAACAAATCTTTGCAATATATAGAAAAGGGATGAAAGGTCCTGTTTTCTTCAAAATCTATTTTATTGCAGTCACTTGGCAGATATTCACTCAGGCATAAGACTCTGTTGCAAATAAATGAAATGTAAAGATCCTTATATTGCCTAAAAAAAACAAACAAAAAATCCACAAGCAAACAAAAACCTCCAAACCTAAAAAATATGCCCACCTAAATGAAATAAAACATTAAATAAACTCTGGAATTTTTTACAGAGTCAAAAGGACAGGCCATTTGAGAGAACTGACCACCTCAAGACATCCACAGGTCTGGGTCAGGATTTAGGTTTACTTTTTTTATTTGCTCAAAAGCACATAGATAATACTGACAATTGTACACATACAGTCTCATTCGTGAATCTGAAGAAATAACTTAGAGACCATAAGAAACAAAAAGTATTATTGAAAAGGGAATAGGATAAGACTCAATATTGATGTTGGTATTAAAATATTAGTTTAGAATACGTTTCAACCAAATGTTAGCAAGAAAGTTAATAGAAGACATTTCCCAGGCCTGGAAACAAAAGGACAGGGGAGGAACCGAAGTAATTTCAAGAGAAATTATCTTTTTGTAGTTACACTTTCAAAAACATTATTTGATTTAAAAGTATTAAAATTTAATCTTGAAAAATTGTCTAGTTTTGACACTTCATGTACTACTAAAACTCATAGGATGGATTAGCGACTTCTGCCTAGGAAGAAGGCTGAAACAGCAGCTTCCCTAATTTGATTCTTCTGTCTCTGATGTAACAAAAAATGTGATTTGCTGGTCTCTGGCATCTGCAGTGCTTCTTTTCTGCTGCAGTTGCCACAAAGCCTTGCAAAGAATTTGAAAGTATAGGTTTGCAATAGAGCTGGGCATTAAGTAATAGTTTTTTTATACAAACACAACAGTTGTAGCAAAAAATCTGTGGCAGCTGTGGCTAAAGTTTCAGGCACAAGTGAAGCAACCACTCAGAGCTCCAGGACAGTGGTAAAGACTGCAGAAATGTTAGACAGCCCCTCTGAATATTAACATTAATTAAGTAGGTTAGTGCCTTTTTTTGTAGTTTTTATTTCTCATATATCTGTAATTTCTAAGTAATTTGGTTTATGCTCCAGTTGTTTCTACTCTGCCTAGCAGAGACACCAGTCACCTGAATAGTCTCCGTACACTTTTTGGTTAGCATCCAATTGGCTCAGGTGTTTGCTCATCAGATGCTCACCATACAACACAAGTAGGATTGACCATTTCAGCTTAGTTCTGCGGTAGTTACCATAACAAAATTAGCAATAATGCATCTTCAAGTAGAAAAATGCTTCTGACAGAAACATGTCTGATCTACATCCACAAATAAAGCACACTCAGGCTTTGGAGAGCTAAGTCAGCTTCTATTAAATAGCCATGTTTCTTTGAGAATACCAATTCTTGTCCACCAAGCTATTGCTAAGAAAAAGGGAAGCCAATCGAGTAGTGATGGTTCTAGATATCCAACACAATAATTTAGAACATTGTCATTTCCAACTGTTTTGTGACAGTATTTTTTCCTGCTCCTACTGACAGGCTATTAAACATATTTAAATTTTTTTTTTATCACTACTGACAAGCTTATTCCACTGTAGTCAGAAAACACTGGTCTGAAAGAAAATCTACTGTGATTTCCATTTGTGATGCACAAGTACATGCCAAAATGAAGATAAAAAGATATCCTCTTTGGAGGAGGAACATCTCAAGGCTTAGGGCAGTGCTTTGGCAAAATCCACAAAAACAATTTTAGGAAGGTAATAATTTCTTCTAATCAATTTTCCTAACTTGCTTACTATTGAATGCATCAGTGTGTGCAGAGTTAGTCCAGTGAATCTCATCTAGGATAATGGAAGATTATTACCTCGATAGCTCTCACTCAGGGAAGCATATCCTGAAACATACTAGATAAAGCCAGTATTTCCAGGTCTCACAACTCTAAAGCAGGAAGCATAAAAATTTTGTTAATTCTCCTAATGTGAACTCTGAACATAAAAGTGAACCCAGACCCCTAACATTGAAACACTTGGCTTCCAGTAGACAAGTGGAAGGAGATCCTTAGACCTATTGGATAAGACTTTCTGAACAAGAGACCTGGTTTGCAACTGCATCTTTCCATTGCAAATCTAAAAATTTTCTCTAAGTTCCCTGACTGCAGATGTTCCCTGTTGACTGCACAAAGTTTCATAGCTCATCTTATGGTCATGTTGGCTGGACTCTAAACCATATGGAATGTTAACATTAGCTTGTTCTTAAGTTGTATCCTGTTTATTTCAACCATTCTTCATTTTTTGGTGTTGTGGAGCAAGGGATAATCTCAGTAGGTTGCAACAAAGTCTGGTTCTTCCAGGAAAATTCCTCATTGCTTTTAATGGATCTAAGTGGCCTTTTCATAACATTTTCTGATTGATTACCATATTTTCAGGAAGGAAAGAAGAGCTACTTTCTGTGACTTTGAAGCTAAAAAAAAAAGTTAAAAAAAGGGCCAGCTTCCAAATGATATCAGATTTATGTAACTTTTGCCCTCATTCCCTTCAGTCATTTTCCCACCATGTGGAAGAGGTGGAGGGGGGTGACAGCATACTTCTGGTGCTGCATTAAAATGTGTACTGAGCGCCCATCCTTGAAATTAGTAAAAATATTGTCTGTAGGTTTACATTATAGTTACTGTGCATTTGTTCTCTTTTGCAGAAAAGCACTAAGACTAATTTTAAGTGGTAAAGTGCAAGCATGTAAATAATCTGGGCATCATTCAGGACTGTTCAAAGACAGCCTTCACACGAAAACTTCATAACACCGTACACTCACATTCTTACATAATCTATACTAATTCACTTATTAGAAAGTCATGGGAGGGAGACATGGGAGAATCATTTTGTACATCTTCTACCTGTCTGGGAAAATTGCATCAGAGGTACCTTCCCCAGATATGTAAGTACAGATCAAAATAGATATCTTCTGCAGCTTATTCAGTGCCCAAGTAATTTCTTTTTAAAACTTTTTTTTCAGACCATAAAAGAAAGCCTGAGAATTTTAAACAGCAATAGTGACAACACAGCTTACCTGCCCTTCTGGGCAAATTCATTCAGAAAATTACACATTTGGGGTGCAACACTGCAGCCTGAATGCTGGTTGGAAAATCTAGAGTATAATGAATCTCTTTTCGCTCCTAGAAATTGCCTGTAATTTTTTCAGCACATGACTGTTTCAGAAATAAGTGAACTTAATACATCGTTTGTGGACTGAACAGGATTTCAGCTATTTCTTTTTAACTCTTTTGCTTTTTATACATTTAGATACATTGATTCCAGTTCCAGAGAAATTATCAATAGCAGCAACACTGAACAGGTAAATGGTGTTCTCCCTAGTCCCATGGTCAACAAGACAGTAGTAGCAGTAAATAAAAAGCAGCCCTGAATAGGATTTAATGAGAAGATGTTCGTTGCACTGTTGATTAAAGACAAGGAAGCAGTAAGGGAGAAGCACATATGGGAAAGCATTTCTGTATACCACAAGTCCCACATGAACTTAGTGACTCACACCTTCCAGGCTTTGAGGCAGTAAAGCCCAAAGTCCAGAGAAGCATAAAGCAGCTTTCCCAGTGATATAGGGAGTACACAAAAACACACACCTCACATCATTGTACCCTTCCCCCTCAAATAACTGAAAAACTCTGAGAAAATATTATCTTCTCAATAAAATAAAATTTGCAAGCTACCACCACCAACTCCCACTATTTCAGGGGTAATTTAACTGTCTAGCCTTAACTTGACCTTAATTTTCTGACCAAAAGCAATAATAAAAGTTCTACAGAAAACACAAGTTTTCTTTGGCCTTTCAATAATATTCTCTACAGGAACAATTTTCTAGGGATAACTGAAGCATATCACTGGCCTGAAGCAGCGTGTGCCAAGTTCCTTACATCCCCAGTAGGGAACAAGTGTGTGGGAGTGAATCCAGAGCTAAATATTTGCTTTTAACGTTCACAGTTTGAGGTAGATGGTACTGATCATCATCTTATTTCCAACCATCCCTTTTTTCTACTCCCCCAGTTATGGACATATTTCTTGACATATATGCTTGTGGGGTCCTGCAATGGACAGAATTTTAAAAAAGATTGTTGTATTCTGATTCCTGAGAGCTGGGTTTCCAGCAAATGAGGAGTATTTTCTGACTGAAGATGTGAGGATTTTTTGTCTTCTCCTAGACCAAATAATTCAGCAAAACAAAGACTTTGCTTTATTGTTCAACTAAGTCTGCTATGTCACTCTCAAAAGCCAATTTGTTCTTGTGCTTTGTGTTTAGTCATCTTATGCCTGATGTATGGATGTTTGCTCCATCTATGAGCATCTGAAATGCATTAAGATGATGACATGACATACTTTTATTCATGTACATTCTTAAATGATGCCTCAGAGTTTTAACTGAGGCAGGAAAAAAGGAGGAAGAACTACAGGAATGTAGTCAGCCAGCCAGAAATGATTCTATTATTTGGTGACTTAAGAAGTCACCTTCTGTATCAATGAAAAAGCTTGTTCTCTTCTGAAAGAGAGCAAATCAAGAAATTTTCCTGGAGGCAGACTTCTTTGCTTTATGGTTTAGATATTTTCTCTGCAGTTGCAAACTGGGGTAGCTTTTCACTTTCTACATGTGCAAGGGTGTCTGCAGAAAATATCTAGAGATATTCTAACATTATTTAGGATCACGTAAATTTAACATGATTTACTCAAACCCTAAAGTCATGACATCATATTTTCATTATTGCATAATTTTGCTTAATGGAGTCACCAGGTGTTGATTCACAACCTTTTTTCCCCCCATCATCTCAAAATGATATGATTTTCTATTATGATGAGCCCTGAGATTATTAGAACCTACATCTCTGTGTGGAAGCTGTTTCTATGGCAGTGTATGTTTCAGATGTGAACACTATAAAAGGTAAAAGAACCCTCAAAACCTCATGGCCCTTAATACCAGGCTGTAGTCCTTTACTCTTCTATCCTTAAAAGCCTGACAAATATGACAAACTTGACATGCTGTCCCAGAACACAGCAACAGACTGCTCTCATTCCTTGCCATCCAGACAGTGGCTTTAACCAGTCAAACTCAAATAACTGCCAAGCACAGGGGGGCCTGCCAACATCACTTTTTAGTGATAACCTGAGGCAAACCCAACAAACCAAACAGAAAAACATTCCTGATTTATTTCACAAGGACCCCAGACAGCAAGCTGCATCTAATCAAGATGAGTCCAGGTAAAGGCTAATTACAGTCAGTCAACCAATGGAGGCCAAGTGGAAAGTTGTATCCAGATGGAAAAAGAACCACAATCACTTTTGTAGCAAGTCAGTGCTGCGTTCCACAGCATGGGGGAAAAATACACTAGTCAAATTTGTTGAGATACATTGAAGTACCACAACGAACCAGAAAACCAAACCTGACATAAATTAAAAATACCACTAACAAGAAAAGCTGATTAAAAATGAAAATATGTACCAATGAAACCTAGAATAAATAGGACATGACTTGTAAATAAGAGCAGATGAAAAATATAATCAATGAACTAAAGCTGAGATGCAGGATGCTTCAGCCAACTTGGCAGGCAAAGATGTAAACAGTCTGCTCTGTTTTCAGGTTTCTCATGGGTCTATTATATTTTACTCTGATGCTTGAAAGATGAACTCACCTTATGAAGAAAGTCTGCCATCAGAGCTGCTGCTCTAGATGCAGTGATGTCTGATGCTTCAATGACTATTTTCTTTCTCAGTACTTTTTCTCCTTTCTTTTTTTTACAGAGAGTCTAAGCTTGATAAGTCAAAACAACCAGAAACAAAACCCTAAATGCCTTGACACTTTTCCCCTTCCGTTGTTTTTTTCTTTTTCCCCGCTATGTTTGTTTCCTCTTTTGCTTAATCTTTAAGGAAACAAGCTTGGATATCCTGCAGCAACAGCCCAAATTAATTACAAATATTTGTTCCTTTTTTTATCTCTCAAATGTAGTTTTAGCTTGCAAAAATGACTTGCAGACTATTAAAAAAGCCTCTCAAAAATCCTCTACAGAGGAAAGAAAAGTATATAAGATGTTAAAAAGAAAATCTTCCTTTCATATGTAAGAATTGAAACATTTCTAGGAAATGAAACCATTTTTTTTCTTCTATTGTAGACAAGGGACTCAAATATTACTATTGAAAGTTTTCTGCATGAGAAATGAGATTATGCTGAGTAAGGTCTCTGTCATTAAACAACTTAGCAATGCCCATTGACAAAATTTTGTTTATTTCCTTTAAATATCTACAAATTCATTCTGTTATAGTTAACAACTAAAAAATATTAACTTATTTCTAAGTCTTTACTTTATTGAATTAAATTGTCTCACCATTTTGTTTCACATATATTTTTTATATACATATATATATGCATGAATAGATCTGGTACCTTGGAAGTTCAGTAACACAGCTCTCAGGTAAGAATTCTCATCTGAGAGAACTGATTATATGGATGTGAGCAATAGAATCAAACATTTACTGCTTCTAGGGCACTTTTCTTAGGGATTTAGTGATGGCACATTTATATTCATGCCATATATTTCTATGTATGTCATAGTACAAAGCACTCCATTGACCCACTATTTACAGAGAGAAGAGAGAAAAGTCACAGGATACAACAGTAGTTGTTTAATGTCTGCTCACAAAGTCATTGCAGTAATTATTACATGTGTCACTTCTGTTAAAAAAATAATGAAGAGAGAGAAGGGAAGGAGGAGAGTGGGTAGAGAAGTCACCTCGTACATTTGACCTTAATGAGGCAGGCCATGAATACTCATAATGATTCTCAAACTGTTTGAAGATGAGCAGCTTGAGGCAAACTAATCGTACTAGAAAGGAGATAGGCTAAGTACCACTCAAATGGAGCCATTATGCTTGCAGCTATTTGGGTCCTGAAATGAGATAAAAGCTGCATCATGGAGGCATAAAGACTTCAGGACCAATAGAAAGAATTTACTGACATATCTTCTGGTAAAATGCATTATGAAACCTTTCAGTTCTACTTTGCATCAGCAGTCTAAGTGATGAAGCACTAGAAACAGCAGGCTATGATTTTCCTCTCCTCAGCTTAAAGCCTCAAGCAACTACAGGAACGCTGATCTGCCTCTCCTGCTGACATCCCTTACAGCCATTAGGATAAATAACTCAGCCCTTATGGTCTCTCTGCATTGTTCCTCTACTTATTCCTCACACTAAAAATCCTTGTAGGACAATGCACAAGGTAAGATCTTAATATCATCTGACACTTTTATCCCATCATCCTTGTACCAAACAGAGAAAAAGAGAAACATTAAAACCAGGGAGTAATCAATTTATTTCTTGCGTCTTTCTCAACGGGACTGCAACTAAGTCTGTCAGAGAAAAAGGAATTGGGCCTAGAGAGTCAGAAATATATAGAGCATGGAATGAAGCTGCAAAATACTTAAACTTCGCACTAACAAATTTAGGATATTAAGATATTCTAACAAATACCTTAAAAGAGCAGTTCTTTCCATTACAGGTACTGCTCTAATGACAATTAAGGAGAACACAGGAAAGGTCAAACTGGATACTGAGAGAGCAACCCTCCAACTCTGGAAAAAACAGTTTGCATGCGGAGCCTAACTTAGCCTTATGGACGTGCCTCTGAAAGAGGGTAAAATGACAGAGCTTTGTAAGAGTTCACTGCTGACCTTAGCCTCAAAAGAGGCTAAACTGAAAACCAGTCTAATGGTTAAACATTGTGCCACAACACAGCATTGAAGAATACTTTTTCCATTTGTCCATTAATTTGAAAAGTTCCAACTTTCTACCTTTAAACATTTCCAATACTACTTTTCAAAAGAAAGAAAAAAGAAAGGCAAAGAAAAAAAAGCTTCCTAAAATTTACATAGTTCTTACAGATAACTATTTGGAAATTGGCACAACATGAACAGCATTGCCTTAGATTTTGAAAAGCTATTTTATTGCATCAGAAATAGTTTGAATGTGATATCTCAAACATCTTCATTCCATTATGAGGACATAAAATATAAGTTCCTCTTCACTATCAGAACATAGCTCTGAGTAGAACCATCTTGGAGAAGACAAGGACAAGAGAATTGGAGGGATGAACTTGGGGATTTTTTTGAAAATAATTTGTAGAGACCATGAACTGATGTGGGGAGCACATGCAATTACATATTTCTGACTTTGACTGCACTATTGAATGACCAGCACATCTTAGAAACCAGAACAATTTTTAGTTACTACAGCAACATCTGTGAAGGGGAGGTGGGGTCGTATGACACTCGCCTGTTTACTAAATTAAGATGCACTAAATTTGGATATGGATTATGCCCAGAAATACGCTCAGACAACTGTCTTCTGCACCATAATTTTCTCTGTCTTTTTTTTTTTCTTTTTAATATTGTTTGGCAGTTTTTAATATTGTTGGGCTAATGTTTTCTGACTACAGACTCTGTAGGTGAGATGCTGACATAATGATGAAACTACAATTTTTGCGGCTCAATATTTGTGATACAGTATATTAAAGGGCTAAATACATCATTTCTCAGCAAAAAATTTTATTGGCTTTTCAGGATATTGTCCTTGCCCCTGAAGGTTTACAGTCAAGTGAGAGTAAAGCTTACTATCCAAAATTTTGCTCCAGTAAAACTATATGACAGTAATTGTAAAAGTAGTACATAGCTGTTAAGCCACCTTGTTTTGCAAAGATTGATATTGATTTTGCCTACTTTCTGGGGTTGTTTTGTTAAGGAATGGAACTAGTAAGTTGCACTTCACATTTTTAGTCATTAAAATGTTTTTTACTTGCTAGTTTCACCCGAATGAAAAAAGGCAAATTTAAAATGTGCATTAGTATCTTGAGTAGTAATTTAATATAGAGATGTTTGTTTAACATAGTGGAAGAATAGGAATATTTATATTTGACATTCAGACAAGAGAGGAAAATATAGTTAAGAATCTCTACTGCAATAAAATATCACTATTTGCCATATTATTTTTTTTCATTTAGTATACTCCACATACCAATCAGTATAGCTAAATTTGTAGGTTACTTAGTTTTATGTTCACAAAAAAATATTTAAATGTAATTCAGCTAGTTTAAGTTTTTTTTGAAATATAGTTCTAGCAATACTATCGACCTGCACAAGCTGGATACCAAAATTTTTTGAGAATTCTGCTCTGATTCTCACATGCTTTAGTGCTTTCTGTTATATGACAAGATATTGCTACAGAGTTCTACAGAACTATGTTACTGATGAAACAAATTACTCAAGTAACCTCCTCCCCCTACACTAGTAGACATGTTGCTGATAATATTCTATATAGATTACGAACAAGATTTAGGATGTTGTACTAAAATTGTAACTCTTTGCCCTCCAGCCTTAGTGCCTCAGATGACCACTAATCAAAAGGAAACAAAAACTGTGAAAACTGCAATGTATTGGCACTACACAGTATGTACACAGGTGATGAGCTTTACTCAGCTGGGAACAACTGTCAGTTTTAGAAGCACAGATTAAAACTACTTTCCGTCAATTTTCACGTATTTCTTGCAGTCATTTGCATTGTAATGAAGAAATAGTAGGTTTAGGTTTTCGTTTTTAAAACTGCAACATTTATATGGATATTAGTGCAAATTGCCTTTTCTTGTTGCAAAGAGCTGCTGATGAGAGTGATTCAGTTAAAACAGAAAACTGCATTTTTCCACAGCATGCTTCATATCCAAGTGAATTAAATCATGTATCCTAATGTTCACAGTCTACTTGCATTGGTTAGGAAAAGGTCACATTTATACACTCTGAAATTGTTTAGTAGATGAGAAACGCTAGTAAAATGAAATTGATACTTTTACTTCTCCCTTTTATTTTCCCCCAGTTTTGAAGAAGCTTCTCGGATCTTCTGCTGTATTTTTATATTTAACACAAATAAGCAATGCTGCAGTACTGGATGAGAGAACTTTTCTGTGCCTAAACCCACTGGGGCAATATATTTTTAATTTACAATTTTACCCCCGAAGAGTAACCAAAAGCTATAGCTAGCACTGAACACAGCAGTCCTGAATAACAGAAATTACTTAAATGACAGCATTCTTGGCCTTGTTTCCTGCAGTACCTGCCTGATTAATTACCAATGCCGTTCAAGGTGCTAGTTATGATTTAAGAAGCTCTAGATGGCTCAGGATCTGAAAGAGTATCCCCTACACCTGTGTCTCAGGACAGATGGGTTGGCCTGTCTCTACAGTCCAAATAGGATCGACAGCACTTCCAGATCTCAGATCTGCATCCTTTCTAGGTATGCATTTATTATACAATCATAGATATTAATGGCAACATGGAATAGTAGTATTCTCCTGTCCTCCAACAAGCTGTCTACCTATAAGCACCTGATCCAGGGTCTGATGCATGTGCCATGCATCCCTCCCCATCTCCCATTCAAATTTGGTAAAACCCATTCCCATAGGCCCAGATATATCCAGGTTTTTGCCTCCACAAGAGTGGTGGGAGCTTCAGAAACTGGGATTTCTAAAAAGTCAGAGATAGTTTTTCAACCTATGTGCCTTCACCTTCATGTTGCTGATGATGGAGTCTTGAGGACTCAGGCATACAGATTTCCAGTGCAAAGAGAATGAAATTCAAACTTTTTGTGCAGACATTTGATTTGGGGAAAGTCAGAGTACATGTTTGTTTTATCAGCTACCCAATATTTCACATCAGAAAAAGTGCTAAAACAACAGCTATGCATTAACAGAACAGAGAGATAATACATTCTCAGTGCAGAAAATTGCCCTGTTTTCCATTACCATATTTTCCTGACTCATGATGGCAACACAGATGACTAAGATTGGATACTTTTAGTGAGAATACAAAACTAGTCTTAAAAGCACGAAACAATACATGTAACAAAATCAAAATAAATTAATGTAGTTATATACAGAGTTTAACTGCTGTTAGAAGGACACACCTAGTTTAAAAGACAAAACAGACAATAAAAAACCCTCAAATGTATTGCTTCTTTTGTAATTAATTTCTATTCCCTGCCTGTGGTGGTAAGCTGCCTTCTACAGCACCCCATGAACCACAGATACTACTGAACTCCACAAGGTTTATACAGAACAGTTTTGGTAAACAGTCATATCTATTGACTTTTTCTGTATCTTTTATTTTAATGATGCAACACTGAGGATACAAAACCCTATTAAGACTAATAGGTGCAATTCAAAAAGCTTATTAAATGGATAAACTACTGTCTTGCTCAGTCTATCCTGAATAGCGACTGTAGATTTGATGATCCCTTATGAAAAGCTCTTTGTAATTATTTTTCTTTTAACAAGAAATATGAAATATGAACAGTGTCTTTCTCCTAACTACATTTAAAATGACCCCAAAAACCAAATCCCCTCCTCAACCAACTAAATTAGTAAATACAATGCAGTTACCTGTCATGTTGCAGTAAACTTTCAAAGGTCCCAGTGCCCCACTGCCATCTGGATCTATCCAGTAGTAATTTGAAGTTTTGCCCAAGTGTTTGTATGCTTCACAGGAGAGTTCATAAATAGCTGAAATGAAATAAAACAGAGCAATAAAAATAGTTGTAACTTGGGGAAAAATTATTAGGAAAATTAATAGATCTTGTTTATATACAAAGAATTATACCTCTGACATTAAAGCAATATCACTGAGGTTCACAGAAAACAAAGCGTCTTTCCAAAATTATAGAAGTGAATAAAGTTGCCGCACATAATTTCTGCTCTTGTAATGTGAGGAAAAGCCATAATGGGAAGAAAATTCTAACAGCTTGGGGAGAGGGAGGAAAAATAACATTTTTTCAAGAGTATATTTAAATCATTTTTTACAATATAGTTCATAACTTTGTTTATATTCTTGTTTAATTTTCTATTACTCCTATTGATATAACATACTTTTACCCCTAAGATTTTTTCAAGAGATACTAAAAGAACTTATGAGTTTTCTCTCTGTAAATTTTGTAATTGTTAGTTTTGTTACAACTCAGAATAACACTGAGTTTCAAAATTGTGAAATTTCTCCCTACCTGCAATACCTGTCTCTATACAGCTATGCAGTTACTCTATTATATACATACAGAACTAATTCTCTGGCCCAGCAAGGTCTGAACTGTGACAATATTTGCTGGAATAAGTTTAATTGATTTAGCAGACAGGTTTGTTTCAATTTTTCCTTGAATACTGCTCTCTATTTCAAGTCATAAAATTGTTTGTGAAATTGTTTTATGATGAATAGCTCAGAAATAATAATAAGCATTGTAGATAGAACCTTTTCTAGTAATTCTCATATTTTCTTAATGTATAATTTTTACAAAATTATATGCATTAAATATGAAGAAATAATTTTATACTAAGAAAAGTTAAAAGTTATAATTCATAGAAATTGTTGTGAGTGGATATATATATAAGAAAGGTGAATTACATAAATACATTCATATTATCCATTAAAAAGGAATGTGTAATGCTGCTTTGTTTTTAAGGACCAGATGGAACAGCTTTTTTGTTTGGAATCAATCAATCAGCTGCTAAAATAAATGAAATGTTTGTTTAACCAGACTTCATATCCACTCTAAAAATTCATCTAATTTGTTGGCAATTCTTGCAAGCAATCTCTTTACTAGGACTGGCTTTATTTCAAATGTCCATAAGGACGAGCTGTTTTGCTGGGCTCTGATGATGATGAGTGACTGAGCACACATGCACATTTAAAGGCCTCTAACCAAATATCAAGGCATGGGAAGGAAAGTGGAATTAAAAAAAAAAAATCAAATATCAACATGGCACGAATGCAAGGCTAAAGGTTGTTGTCTATCTACAATTTCCTTGTGACGCTATAAGAGAAGGAACTTCCTGGAAAGTTTTATGTGCTCATAAGAGTATATAAAGTAAATTTTATACAAGTAGATGACACTTTAATTAAATTGTAAAACATTCTAAGCCATTTCCCCTTTCTCCACAAACAAAGGTCAACACATTTTTTCGTTCTCAAGGAGACTCTGTCTGTTTTTAGGCACTTCACACAAAATTCATAAGGAATTCATAACTTATTTTGTTCAGAAGTATTTCTCTCTCTCTCTACACACTACTGAAAAAAAAATTAATCAATGTATAATTGTTGTGATACCGACTGGCAAACTTTAATGGATGCACTCCAGGTCAAGTCAAGAAGATAAGAAATAATGTTTGTGATCTTAATGAAGTTTCGTGTTTTCATTTTCTAAACTATTTCATAAAACCGGGGGAGCTTTGTTTCTGTAGTAACCAGACCTTTATGTAAGACCATATGACATTTTTATCCAAGTTTGCTGCTTTTGAGAATGCAGGCCAATTTTTGTACAGAATTTCTGCTACAACTCAGAAAACAACATTAAAGAGTGTTATATGGAAGTTTTTGTGGCCCCTCTTTCTGTTCTTCTGGAATGGGAGAAATAGAAAGTGGTATATAGGTATTAGTTTTATAACACAGAAAAGGCTGCTTTTTAATAAGTGAGCTTTGTTAAACTTAAAAATTATGTTGAACAGTAAATAATAGAAATTAAGATTATTTTTCAAATGAAGGCAAAATAATGGGATAGTCTAAACAAGTCTAAATTGTAAAAAGTGTTCTTATGAGTGTGGGATAGATTTCCAGGAGGCATTATGCATACGTATAGAATCCTAAGATTAAGGTTGGAAACGACCTTTAAAATCATCACGTCAAACCATCAACCTATCACCACGTTCATTGCTAAACAATTTTCTCAAAGTGCTGAATCCACAGGTTTTGTTGAAGAGTTCCAGGGATGATGACTTCACCACTTCCCTGGCAGTCTGCTCCAATGCTTTACAACCCTTTCTGTGACTCTAACCCCCCACGGCAAAACTTGAGGCCATTTATCTAGATGCATAAAGATCTTAAAAATGGGAAACAACAAAAGTGAAAAGGCAGGCACCACTGCAGTGAGCAATAACATAAATCACAGGAACATAGGAACAATGTGAAGGGACAAGTGAATTTCACATACTAACATAACAACTAGTAATTAAAGGTGCAATAGGAGACAGCAGTCATATTGCAGTTTATGAAGGCAATTGATGGCAGAAAGAGAGATTATTCTTGTCTTTTGATGGCAAATGGTAGCCACTCACATAAAGAAGAGAGCAAGGGCAGCAAGCACCAGGCAGAAGACAACTCTGAGGCAGAGGAAAGCAAGGCATGATACCAAGGTGTCGAAGTGGATGATGACATTGGAATACACCACAGGAGCATGTTATCAGCCACTACTTGCTTTTGCAAATGTTACAAAAAAAGATCAGTAGCGTGTAAGGCAGAGAACAGATGAAAATAGAAATTAGGAAACTCAAAGAAAACCTAGAGTAGATGAAAGGACAAACATTTAAGGAATGCTGTTTTAGAAGTCACCCAAACACACTAAAACAGAGAAGAAAATGAAAACAGAATACAAGGAAGAGACCATGAAAGAATCAGAACAGCTTAAACGAGGATATTGATAAAGCAGGAAACCTAACTGAGCTAAGAAAAGACAAGAAAGCAGAATACAAGATTTGGATATAAATTTTACAGTATTCACATGTGAATTAGGAGAAATGGTTGCATATGTCCACATATAGAGGCAAAGGGTGAGAGGGAAAGGGTTTGTAGTGCTAATTCCATCTGGAATATAGGAAAGAAAAAGAAATAAACAAAAAAGTGGAAGAACTGAGGACACAAGGGCAACAGATTTTTGCTTTTAAAGCCAGTTGAAGTAAAGTGCCAAAAATGTATATTTGCTTTCTTGGTACCTGGTCCAAATACACAACATATGTAGTCTTAAGGGACTTCAGAATAGTATTAAAGCACAAAATCTTCCAAGCTAAATGTAAAACTCACATACAACCTGATGTCTGGATAAGCTCTTTCTAGGATAATCAATCCAGCTGTCAGTTTGTTATGGTTTTTCAAAGCTCAATTATATTCTTTCTGAGGAGAATAGTGGGGAAAAAAAACCCTCCCTACAAACAGCTTTTCTCTTTACATGCTTTTGTATTGCATAAAAAATTGTCCACAAGCTGCGAGAGGTGAAAACCTGATCAGAACAGTGATCCGAGCTCCTACAGTCAGGAAAAAAGTATGTACAGAAATAATCAAAACTAGACAGAGAAGAGCACCAAAAAATGCATTAGCCTTTATAAAGTTTAATCTCCTGAATAATACAGATCAAATTGAGACTACCAAATCCATTTAATGATAAAATTTGAAAGGGTTTTATGCATTCCAACATGAAGATAAAAAGTTTTAAAGCCATAAACATAAACAATTATATGAATTTCACTATATCTTTGGGTGTGAAGCATCAAGCTCCTCTAAGCTTCTTGGTCTAGGCAGAAAAATCCAGTCATTTTAATCAGCTAACAAATGCAACTGTGAATGCATTTTGAAGTTCACCATTAAGTAAGCTAACATTCACAACAGTGGCTTTAAATGAGCATGGTTTGAGGGGAAAATATATTTTCATAGAAAAAGCTTGATTAGGTAAGTAGGCTAAGGGAGAACAGCCTAGAGTGAAACAAATACTAACAACAAACCTTGTAGTTGCGCTGACTCTAAGAGCATTTTCATTGCTGCCTTTCTCTATGGGTTCTGAACACCAAAGGCGATGTGGTGGTGGATGGGGGAGTCAACACTCATTTCAGAGTTTTTAGGATCCTCTTTTTTAAACAGTAGAGGAAAAGAAAGAAGTTCAAAAAGGTTTACAGAATAGTTTTTTCCAGCTCAAGACTGTTAATCAAAAGTTGGAAAGAATCAACATCTCTTAGATTTTAGTGGCTCTTAAGTGATTGAGGGAAGCAGATGTTCTTGCTCCTGTTTTACTTTCTGACTGGTGAAAAGATCAAGGCATAGTTATCCTGCACAGGTGGCACAGCTGCTGGCTATCTCAAAAAAGCAGGATACTTGAATGACAAATAGGATTTAGAAACTCTGTGGCCCTATATGATGTTCCCATAAATTTTCATTAGCACCTTGGTGAACTAGCTTTTCCATCGCTATGTGAAAAGGCAGCTTTAATTTTAGGGCTAACAAGCAGCTTCCTTTTATAAGTGCAAAGTTCATTATAAATAGATTACCTAGCATGATAGTCTGTACTACGTGGTTCAATGAATTCGTTGCAATAATTTTGTTTCTTTCAGTGAATGTGGTTGCTGCAGGGAATAAGCTCCTTTAAACACCTTCTAATATAGGAATAAATCTCAGCTTTACGGGAACACAGCAAAGGCATAGATACAGAAAAATGAATGGAATTAAATGACAACAAAAGTGACAAAATCAGGCAATATATCAGATCCACAAAGTCCAGCTATGTCTCTCCAGCACTTTAAACTTCTTGCAAAAACACTCAAAGCTAAATAGACTGTGAGATTCTTGGGTTTATGTAACTCGAAGTGGTTTCAACTCTTGAGCTCTGAAAGCACAAACATACAATGAAGGGGGAAAAAACTCCAAGCTTACTCAAGAAGTAGCTGCACACTGAAGTGTCATATCTGAAATTTATTTTAAAAGAATAAAGTAAGATTTGTTGCTTTATAGTAACATATATTCAGAAGATAACTGGAAAATGTAAAAAAAAATTTATACATCGATACACGTACACTGTAAGTTCCTGCTGTATCAGCAGAATTTTCTCTCTGTGCACATCCACATTAAACCTATACTCATCCTTTACTCATTGCAATGCTATATGGTGGAAAAGTGATGTCTTACAATTCTTTTAAGGTAAGTTAAAAGAACGAGATATTTCTTCATAGTCAAAGCAAGATATAGATGAGAGAAAAATACCCTTCTGTATTCTGACAGAAGGAAAATACAGAGCTGCTGGGTTGCTGTACTACCTCAAGGATATTAAAAAAGTTTTTTAAAAGCTCCACAAAAAGCCTACATGATGCAACACTGCTTCAATGTTCTTGCTGTTCTGTAGGGCAATGTCTATAATGGCCAGAACCAAACCTTATGTCTGACAGTTTTTTAAAGTCTGGATATAAAAATTCTGTAGTTTGGAACTCAACTTTATAATGCCTAAGAACAGGAAAAGTAAAATAAATTTAAAAATTAATTCTCTAGTTCTAGTTAAAATAAACATATGTACTGTTAAAGTCATACAAAACTATGTGTAAACAAGTATTTACTTTTACATCTCACAAAGTGAGAAGTAACCCTTTCAGATATGACTTTGAGATGACTTTTTCTGATGTAGTTTTTACCAGGTTCCCAGATATTAGGGGTGCCCTTGTTCATTTGCTATCAGAAAAAAAAACGTGGTTAGAAACATCTGCTGACCGTTCCTGGCTTTGCCCTCTCCACCCTAGGCTGCCAGTTTGCAGAAGCTCACAACCCCTTCAGCTGTGAGAGCTGAAGTCAAAAATTAACCACAAATCAAAACCCAAGGACAATCACCCACTACCAGCACCCAAAAAAACTCATTAGTCAAACAGTGACAGAAGGAGGAAATGAAAGCTAAGGAAGAAACCATCACCATTCTGATATAGAATTGCATATGTATCTAAAATTCTTTGAGCTATTTGAATACACTTATACTTATCATTCTAAGCATACAAATATTTGTCTGAAAAAGAGCTCCAAATCATTAAAAACACCTAACACAATCTGATCCTGTGAGATCAGATTCAGAGAAGGTTCTAAGGTAACCAAGAACCCTGTTTTAGGATTTTTTTCTTGTCATTTTTACTTATTACACAATAATCTTAATGCAAAGAACCAAAATGAAACACCTGATTTGTTTTCTGCATACTGCCAAAGACCCCTTTTAAAAAGTCTTTCTTGATTAGAAAATATTTGCTAAAATAGCACCCTCCCCTAAATAAAAGGTGGAAGTGAAGAGTGAAGATAAAATCCTAACTAGAAAAAAAATTGTCTTGCAACCTTAACAGTAGTTCTTCATGCTAAATTTATGATGGACTATTGGAGAGAACAAGTTCTGCATGACCAGAAGGTGGATCACCATAAGCCCTATACTAAATATCAGGTACTTGCAGCTAGAATGCCCCTGTGAAATTGGGTTACCTCGACAAGGAAAAGCACAGGAAGCAGCACTTTCAGGAAAATATATGACTCTAGTAGGACAAAACTGTAATACCTTCAAGGCTGCTGGCCCTCACAATGCATGAAGCAGCTGTGGCTGCTCACAGCGTGCTCACATGGATAGGCCAAAGCAGTAGGGATATGCCAGCACACCCCGCTGGCTGCAATACTGAATTTCTGAGCACTTGGAAACTACACCTGAATGTGTCAGCAACTGCAGTGAAGTTCGTGCCTAGGAATGAAACTTAACTTCTCAATGAGCTGCAGCTTTATGCACATCCTAAATATGGTTTGTACATAAACTGTTCATAAAAAGATTAGTTTTGACAGCTGAAATGGATCTACTGTAATGCCTAAGAGAATTGCAGAAATTTCTTTCTGAAGAAATACATCTATTCTAGATGCAGTTCCAGTTCAGTTACAATCAAATGACTTTCCAGGTAAAAAACAAGGACTAACGAAGTGTCCAAATGTGACATGCTCTTGCCAATGCAATATCACCTCATTATTAAAGACAGTGGAAAACAGAAAACCTGCCTTTCCTGACTTCATGCACAACTAAAAATTGGAGAAAACAAATTTCTAAAGCCCTGAGTGTAATACTTACAATTTGTGTGCTCATGTTGCATCTGCAAGAAAACTGATTTACTCTGTTCTTAAAGAAATGTTGCTATACATGAATAGCCACTCAGAAAAAAAATAGCCGTTTTCACATATAAGTGCCATTAGGCGATTGGTAAATCTCACCGTATATAAGAGAATTGGAGAAAATGAGAAGGTATCATGAACAAGTCCACCAAATTGCAGATGTGTATGATGTGGCATGGACTGAAGCTAGTGATTTTTTCCACTTGTAAAACTCAGATCAAGCACTATTTTTCAGCCATGACTAGTTTCTCTCCTCAGCCAGAAGTTGAACTGAGCTATTGCAGTGCCAGAAGTACAAGCAAAATCAACCCCTGTCATCTTCAAATAGCTTCCCAGTGAAACTGGGATTTGTTTTTTCTTAGTTACCAGCATTTTAGGAGCCCTTGGTTTACTTTCACAGCTAGATAGGGCAAGCATGTGAATTTTAAGAGCTCAAAGCTTCCTCCTTTCATTATCATTCCATGACAATTAGGAAGTCTTTTCCACACCACACAATTATTTTACTCATGACAGCTCAAATACAATGTTCACCTAAAGCCTAAGGCTTCAACTCTGTTACCCTCAACATCCCATTAAACAAATACTCCATTATTCTGTAAGAATGTTCCTGGAAAAGGTAATTCAATTGCTCAAATTATATTTGAAGAAATAAGTGCCGAGATAAAAAGCAGAATCATTTCATGGTCATAATTAGTACAACAACATGGCTGTGGTGAACCTCAAGGATAATCTAATCCACCACCCCAAAAAAATCTCAATTGCATCCATGTATCATTCCTGACACAGTCTGGATTCAAATTATACACACACCAAAGCAGCCTAGAGCTCCACCAGCTCTTCAGTATCTGCGTTTGTTCTACTCTCTACACTGTGGGACTGTTCTGCTGCAACTTAAACTCATAATTTCTCTTTCTATTCACAATGAATTTAGAGGATAAGTTATTGGACTCCTCCTTCCAACCATCTTTTGTCTATTTGCAGACACAAATCTTTTCTCTACATTAAAAATGACCAAGTTTGTTCATTTTTATCACTGGTTGCATTTTCTAGGTACTATATTCTCTCTCCTCTCTGGATTTTCCAATTTTTTCATGAAGCTTAGCATATGAAAATGGAAAATGGCCAGTACAGCCAAATTTGCACATTCCACAAGTTTTACTTCTGCTAATTCAGCCCGAAATGATGTTTTCTTTATTCACAGAATGATAAGCAATGAACTATAAGGCAAATCAGTCATTAATGACCACTACTTCTACAAAACTGAATTTAATACATGAAACACAGGTCAGCAGTTTTCCTCAGCCATTGCTTCTACAAATGGTTAACCCCCCCCAGGCATAGTCCTACCCAATGCTCAGTAGTTTTGAAACTCAAAATCCCTAAAATAGCCTCCCAAAGGAAAAATATTCTTATATTTTGCATATGTACATAATAGTATACATGTAATATTATATTCACAGAAATAAACTGTAGAAACAAAAAATATTATATAAATAGACAGCACAAGTGTTGCTGTATTTAATAGGGAAGGTAAACCAACAGAGGTAATTTTAGTGCTTTTTATCCAGACTTAAGTTCATTTCTGTCCATGGCTGCACTGGCTGTCATGCCACTAAAATTTTCCAAAAACAAAGCTCCTTTGTGACTGAGCACAGGCCTTCTTCACATTGCCATTGATCTAAGCTTCAGCCTTCTAAAAGCTTCTATACCTTCCTCACATGCTCCTTTGGTCGTCTATTATGAGCTAATGAACTTATAAAATGTTCTCATCACTAGCACAATACTTAAATATGTCCCATAGAAACAGAAATTGAATTAAAAGCAGTAAAATTAAAAACAAGATGTATGGAAATGTGCAGATTTTGTTTACTCTAGGCTCAGTTAGGTCAGCGATAAACATGACAATTATCATTGTGGCAAAAAAGGCAACAAAATAGAGAGCTTTGCCATCAGAGTGAGAAAGAGAGCACAAGTTTATTTGCCACTGGGATAATAAAGAAAATTGCTGCTATGGGGGTGAAAACTGCAATTGGAGCTACTACACAGTAGCTCAACCCAGGCATTTGCTATGAATACAGAAAAAAGCAACTCATTAATGAATGAAAAGTGCTTCTGTTTGCTCTCAACTTTGTTCTTTGCTTTGGGCTGGGAAAAGTGGGGAAGAGAGAAATTAATTTAAATACAAATGGCTGAACAAAAATGGATTTTTAAGCAAATTTAGCAGTGATTTTAAATTACAAGCCATAGATTAGACAATTAGCATCTTTGTAACAGTGTCAGCCAAGAGACATCACAAGAAAGTATAATTAGACTCCAATTTTTAACAAGGTGCTTTTGGGAATTAAGTAATCCAAGGATACACAGACACAAAAACCCAAAAAACAAAAACCAAGCATAGGTTTTGGGACTGAATGAAACGCCATTCAGGACAGAAATGACACAATTTCATTTTAAATCTGGATAGTAATGCACGTTTCTGCAGCTGTAATTAATTCCTGGGCCCTGCATCTGACAGGGAAGACTGTCAGAGAAACTCAGATATTCACCATATTTGTGCTGTTTTTACACTGGGCCCAGCCACAGAAAGCTCCAGAGCTGCCTGGAGCTTGTTTGAGTCTTCTCCAGCTGGGAGGTAACAGTACCACAACCAGAGTTACCACGGAGGTAACACTGCCAGTACCATCTTGTTCCCTTCTTCCTCCTAGCCCTCTCTTCCATGCAAAAGGCTTCAAGGTTGGTATAAAAACAAATTTTGAAAAATCCATACCCGTAAAGAAAAAACATATGGGTTCTACTCCAATTATGACTTGTATTGCCAGGGTAATGGGAAGGAGAAGAGACAAGGGCCAAACCTTGGCTTTACATTTTCCCGTCTACGTAACACAATGCCTTGGTTACTCTCTCCAGTGAACACAGATACACAAATGAAAACCTCTGCAAACTACACCAGGGCCAAAGAAGGGGAAATAACTCCAGTAAAGTCAGGTCAAAGATACAGATAATCTGGAGTTTTATTTTAACACAAGGTATCTGTGAGTGGCTACAAACAGCAAAGACACTGAATAAACCAAAGTATTCTCCCTCACCAAGAATATACTGGTTCTTTCCCACCATGGATACCAGAGCATTTGCTCTCTCTTCAGATCTGAATATCCTAATCAATGTTAAATAATGCTCAGATGAACATGGAGATATTCTAATTACCCAGTTTTGAATGAGACTGTAGTGACAGTTTTTGTTTGTTCACAAATGTTAGTGTTCCCAAAATCCATTACCTACATGTTTATTTATACGACTGTAATCCAGTTTTATTTTTATCAGCGTCAACAATTATGATTATCACCATTTCCTGCCCCTTTCATTCTTTTTCCCATCCCAGATCCCCGAAAGTTTTTGTGTCTGACTTTTTCATAACCAGCAATCCTCTGAAGGAAGTAATGGTACCTTTCTTGGCTGTATTTACTGAATACAAGATATACTTGAGAGGAACTACAAGCTACTGGGAAAAAATCCCAAACAAACAAAGAACTTATTAAATAAAATTTCTTAAAAATCTCAGTTTGAAAGCTTATGTTAGAAAAAAACACTAAACCACAGAACAGTAGCTTGCTTACAAAACCACTGCTATGTACACAGACTGACAGACACTTAACCAAATAGTGGGTTTTCCAGAGGAGCTGAGCACCTATTTCCACAAACAGAAAAGAACTATAACATTATGAAAACAAATCCTCACATCAGCATTTACATTATCTCAATCAAAATGTCCTCTATCAACATGACACCAATTTAGAAGGAATGCATCATGTTTGTAATTTCCATTAATCACTAAGGAACTTGCACTGCCAACAGAATTCAAACTTTTTAACTGACATAAAAATATCAACAGAAACATCTGCTCCATGTCCCCTTTTTCCCTCTGATGCTTTCAAATGGGAATGACCATTTCTGGCAACTTCCTAGAAAACATTTTTACATCTTTGTCACATAATGGATGAGCTGTGAAATCAGTAAGATGGGTACCTTGGGGGCTGCCCTGGTTGGCACACACTGTTTTGTCAGTATCTGTTTCAATAGCAGCACTGTAGAGTATTAATTTAGACTATTTACTGAGGGGATGAGAATATAGAGAAAGTGTCAGGTTCTGAAAAAAAAAAGTCTGTCTGCACGCCTACAGAGGAGCTCAGAGAAACAATGGCAGGGCAGAAGCCAGAATAATACCCTGCCAGGCTGCTCCCAGGCCCACCACAGGAGCCATCAAACCACTCAAGCCCATCTGACTCAAATCAAGGATGCACACAAGTAACAAACAACCTGTCTGGGACTGTCACAGCACAGCCTCAGCTCCAGCAAGTGGGCATGGAGCCCATCGCTGCCATCACCATGAGCCACTGACAGCAGCTCCCCCCAGAATCTTTCAGATGAAGGGAGCTTCTGCCTTGGAGAGTGACACATCACGGGATGCATAGAAAACGTAGCTAAGACTTATAGGATATTTAGGGATGGAACTAAAGGCAGGAAAAAGCAGAGGGCTAGGCATTTTGGAGGAGGAAAAAGGTGCAGAGAAAAAGAGGGGTAAGTATAAATAGTGGTGTGGTAAGTATGCTTGCCTGGTTGCGTCCTGCATCTGATCAGCACAGTCTATTCTGCTTTCTTGTTAATTCCTTTCCAAATCTTTCCTGGGCATGGCGCTCCTGTGTGCACACGTGTGAGTATGTGGCTGTGAAGACTGACTGAGGAGGAAAATAATCAGAGCAATGATTAGAGAAAGAGTGATGAAAGAAGGAAACAAACTGTTGAGGTTGATAGGAAAGCATAAAGAAATTGATAAATCTTAAAATGGGGCAAACAGAAGAGGACTTGAGGAGAGGCGTAGTTAAGAATTTCAGAAAGCTCAGTTAGCATGAGCACGAATCTGAGAAATGCAGTGTTATTTGTAGTGCTCTGAAGTAGCAGTGGAAAATATAAAAAAAAGATAGTCACAAACAGCACATGATATTTACCTCTGTTTTAGAATATCTTTTAGTACTTTCTGAACCTAAAAGTATACTGAAAACATGTCATACAAAGTACAACAACCACAGACACAAGTAAATTTAGTTTTATACACAAGTGGTTAAGCCATTAGGTAATAGGGATGGGATAAATGAGCTGGTATAAAAGCTACATAGGGACACATGGGCTTAAAAATTGGTAAGATGAGACTTAAAGAAAGACTATGCCTCCAGTAAAATAAAACTAATACTGATAGATAACTATGCTACTATAACTGTACTACTATACTGCATATAATTATAACTATACTATTTACACGTGCTCTTAAGTATCTGTAAATAGTACAGTTAAGGCTTCTGCTGAGAAAATTAGAAACTACAAACTGAGTCAGCACATTTCAGTAGTTTTGATAATATTAGCACACTGTGTATTTATGAAACAAGAGCAATTTCCAAGTTTCTGTAAAGTTATATAAACATAGATGATGCCTCTGGCTTCATTAAAATATTTAAAGAATTCCAGTAACCTGTCACTACTTCTGCTAAGAGACTTGGCTAGCCAAGATAACTATTGCCTGGCCCACTAAAGGTGAAATTTTAAAGCAATAGTTATGATCGGATATACACCTGATACCAAGCCTCTTCTTTTGTTAACATATTTTGCTCCTAATACTTTCCCTGCTTTATCTCCCATTTAAATTACACAACATTGGGAAGGAGAATAAAACTCAAAACCCCTCAAGACTAAAACTACAAAGAAGCATAAGAGCTCTTACCCCTGAATGAAAAGGGTAAATGTAGACATTTGGTTCCTAACGAAGGCATATGCAGGTGTAATACATTCACGCTGCAGAATAGTGAAAGAAGATTATAAAGATGTTCAAGAAAGGTAATGTCCATAAACAAGAACCAAACTGAATCAGAACCCCCATCATCTGCAACATATATCATCCACATGGAAGTATCATAAGAATAGACAATAATTATTCTTCATGTTTATTTACTGCAGGAGCCATACACTTTTATAAATATTGCTATACTAGTTATAAGGACAAAATATGATGTAGAATGCACAAGAAGCATCTCAGGGTTTCACTTCATTTAATTAAATTTTCTTTTCCTCAATTGAAAATCCTATGAGTTTGATCATTAGAGCCTTCAACACATTGGAAAATTCATTGTAAAAGTAGAATTTAGCTAATATTTCTACACTAGGTGATGTACATAAAAATTCTACAAACCCTGCATAATGGCTGATTATCCATTGGTGAACAGTGTCTTTTACTTGCAAGCTTAATTATACCCATAATGTTCCTCTAGTTTGAATTGTTAAAAAACTTTTTAAAGAACATTTTCATGTGGACAGGTAAAAATATATCTGCATGCATATGTGAAGAAATTCTCACTGCTTTGACTATGGTACATCTTTAGCAGTTGATATTTGCATTAATTTCATTCTTTCACATCTGAGAAAATAGGATTAGAGTGACTTCAAAACATGTTATTTTATGTCTAATGGCTGTCAATGGGATTTTAATATTAGCACCTTAAAAAACTTTAATTGCAAAAAGGCATTAACAGTGAAGTATGCAATATGTTAGATTGTCTTAATGGAAAAGTTTAAGAAAAAGCTAATTAATTTTGAAGTCTTTATTTGCCATGTTCTTTTCAGGCTGTGAATTAATTCTGGCTTTGATTTTATGGTATAAATGAGCTGCTTTAAAGTTATCTATTGTTAATTACATGTTCTCTTTTAACTGTCCCTTGGAAACAGTATTTGGTTGTGCATTGTGAACAACAATAGAGAATGGTTACAATAGTGTACAGAAAAACTTAGCTAATACCCAAGTTTTCCCAAATGCAGGTTGAAATTCAGAAATGTTACTTAGGTAGTTTTACAAGAGCTAGCTACAACTGAATTAAGAAAATGCTCTGAGTTAGACCCTGACTTCATACTGCTCTTCCACTTGACCCCACCTGGTAGAAATTTTGCTTCAAAACTAATGACACTTGTTTCTAATGTAGAACTATATATAAGCAACTCAACTATATAAATAACTAAAACCTGAAGTCCCAGTTTCAGCCTTTACAGTCTCAAACCTTACCTTGCAGAGTTATTTCCAGCTGATTTTTTAATTTCAGCATAATTACTTTTGGCTGATTATTCGTATTCTGCTTTGCATGCTAATGTTAATATTCTCCACTTGACCTTCACCAAATACTCCTGGTGCTACTGCACGTATTGGAACTGCAGCCCTTTCTGGCCTGAACACAGACCACATCCATTTATTTACAATAAAAATGTCCTACCAACTTATTGTACATTCTGCATTCCATAAACATCTGGTGCACAGCAACTCTCAGCTCAGCTGACACTCAATTAGTTGAAGAAGAACTATAGCTTCTAACACTGAAACTAAGAACAAGCAGATTTTTAAACAAGTATTGCAGTTCAGAAAAACCCAAAACCCTGCAGTGTCCCAAAACTTAAAAACCAGAACAATTAACAGAGTAAAAAGCTTGTCTTTTTCAGTTTTGCAGAAATAGATGAAAAAGGCCACAATTTTGGGCTTATACATTACACATGAAAAATTACTAAAGGAGACTAAACCAACAACTTCAGTCTTGTTTTAAAACTACATTTTAATAAAATGAGGGAATTAAATAGAGTCTTCTACATTTGAAAAGACATGTATTATGCTAAATCCTTTGAAAACACATAATAAAGTATGAATCCACAAGGACAATTATAACTTATGACGACAATTTCTTTGAAAAGCGCTAATGAAAAAAAGATTAGCCTCCTTAGAAAGGTAGCATATTGATTGTATGATCCTTTTAATAAACAACTGTAAGCAAAAGTCTTAATAAACAGGTTTTGAGAATCTCTATTCTCAAAGGAAACAAACATCTGAGAAAAAGTTTTGCAGAGCATGTATCAAATTTGAACATTTGATTCCTTCCAACACAGAATGTGCAAGAGGAGGAGAAAAAATAAACTGATAGCAACATAACTAGCAGAGACGGTCAGTACTTGAAAGTGCTTTCTCAGGATACTGTGAGCAGAAGAAAACA
This sequence comes from Bombycilla garrulus, assembly GCA_013400315.1. NCBI lineage: Eukaryota > Metazoa > Chordata > Aves > Passeriformes > Bombycillidae > Bombycilla > Bombycilla garrulus. The sequence goes on along the minus strand of VXBU01013707.1, from coordinate 211,660 downwards.
AGAGCCTCATTCTAGAGTTTACAGAAATTTCAGCTTATTTATCACCCCCTATTTCTCCAAGGTCAGCATTGCTCACACATCTGTACTGCTGAGATTGAATGTGGAATTATTCACCTTCTGGAAATTATTTTACTTGAACTCTAGTCTCAAGTTAGTCTCAAACTAGGAACTCAAAGGAGCAACTCAAAAAAGCATAGGCTTTGTCAGGGACACACAGACAACAGCTCACAAAAGGATGAGGTGGTAGGGTGAGGAACTATATTCCCTTCCCTTACAGCATCTAGTATAAAACCATCTTTAATATCAGTGCTAGAAGAGCTGATAACCCTTTTCTCGTCACTGTGCTCAGTGTTAATTTCATAAATACTTCCTCTAGCCCCAGTCTCCTCAAACCAAGTGGTCCTGTCAAAATAATTCTTATTATTTCTCCAATCTCACTTTCCATAGAGTAACTTCACAGTTCTCCTCCCTGCAAAGCTCCTCATTCCCATTAGTGCATCCCTCAGCCCACATGAGGAAAGTGGGGGGGAATGGGAGCAATTCGATTTTGCTCTACTGAAAGCTCCTCTTCCATGTCTTTTTAAATGTAAGCAGTGCATCTTCCCAGTATTATTTTCCTTTCTTCCTTTCACATAATTCAAGCAATCTCTCTGCCATGAACAAGTCTAATCAGCATTGTGGAATCTCACTGCATGCCTTAAATGTCAGCTTTCCATTGCAGAAACAACCCAGAGTCTTCTGCTGTTGTTTCATATATTTGTATGTTTTTGCTCTGTTCTATGCTGTCTGGTGCTGTCTTTCTACAGGTTTACTAATGGAAATTCTTCATTTGCTACTGGGAAATAATTCAGGCTTGTGTGATTTTTTTCAGTCATATAGGTGCAGGTCTTGTCCTAAATCTCACTAAAATCAGATAGTTGCATGTCCAGAAATCTGCAGCTTATATCACTATTCCACTTTCCGCAAAAGGGCCAATTCTGGAATCCAATATTTGTTTATGCAAAATGCTGCTAAACTAAATGACTAAAAGAGCAAGCTTCTCTGGCAAAGATTCAGAAATGTCAAGGTGGTAGATTGTAACAGCCCAGCACATAAATGCCCACAGGACAACTAAAGGGGAGACAGCTTTACACCAAGCCTTCTCAAAATACAGGGCATTTCTGACCAGGTTATATCTTCCACTTCCAGTGTATTAAAAAGCAACAGTCTTCCTGTCTTTGGATCAGAATATTCTTTCACAAGAATATATTATATATCACAGTTTCTGACCACAGAAGTATTTATTGTATTTTTCCTGATAAAATAATGCTTTAATATGCTTGTGAAAGTGCAAGGCATCTGCTTTTTCTAATAAATCAGTTTGCTATCACAAAGATAACAATGTTATTCTCATAACTCCTCCAGCCTCCAGTGAAATGGAAACCCATGCTCTTCTTTGAGATGACTAGAAAAATGATGGAGCTCATTTTTTCTTCTCCCTGAAGTAAATTTCAGTTCATTGTTTTCCCAATTTATGTATTTTTTTTTTTCACTATTTCCCAAATTGCTGACTCTAAATATTTAAAGTACAGTGCTCTGGTTGCTTTCCTATTTATAGAAATACAGGAAAATCAGATATTACAAACTAACTGATGGAAGCCTTGCTGAAGATCAGAGCCTATGCAGATTAAATTTGTGTTGCTGACTGTTAGTTTTGGCAATAGCTAGCAATGAGAATTGTCACAGCTTCTACAAAGTCCTTACTCAAAGTGTATTTCTAGAAAATATTAAACTCATTATTAAAAGAATATTTTGGTTTTGGGAGATAGTCAAAATTCCTTGGAAAAATGTCAATTACCATTAGACTCCAGTGACATTTAATGTACTTATCATTTCAAGAGAAGTTTTATGTCATTAACTTTGAATCAGGTTCCAAAATACAGAACATTTATTCCCAACAAGATGTAAGAAGACATAATTCAGAGGTCAAGTTCCCTTATATGGAAGCTAAGAATCACTACATTGTTTCCAGTATTTTTTTTGGAAAAAAAAACTTACAGCAAACCACCAACCTAAATATGCAAAAGTCCTGTATGTTCTTTCTCAGAAGAGTTGGATTCTCTGTATATTCTGATGCAATTAATGCCTCTTCTAGCCACAGGAGTATGTAAGGTTGTATTTCTCCTACTGTCTTACAGAGCTAACAGTCAACAGATGTGATCTGGATGCTAGTCCCTCCTATGGACTAACTGAAAGTTTTTAAGAAAACCTTTTCCTGTCTGGTATTCTTGCAGGAATCTGTACAGCTGCAAAAGGACAGTGTTTGAAGATGAAATTAAAGAAAAATAACTTGATCAGGAAGAACATGTCTTCTATAAGAGAACGCTCTGAAGAGATCTTACAGCAACTTCCAGTCCCCAAAGGAGCCTACAAGGGAGCAGGAAAGGGACTTCACACAAGAGCATGTAGTATTAAAAATAAAAAGGGGGATGGTTTTAAACTGAAAGAGGGCAGGCTTAAATTGGATATTAGGAAGAAATTCTTTACTGTGAGGGTTGTGAGATACAGCTTGCTCAGAGAAGCTGTGGATGTCCCATTCCTGGAGGTGCTCAAGACCAGGCTGGAATGGGCTCTGAGCAACTCAGTCTAGTGAAAGGTGGCCTTGTCCATGGCACTGGGGCTGGAACTAGGTGATCTTTATGGTCTCTTCCAACCCAAACCATTCTATGATTCCATGACCATTAAGATTAATCTATTAAGTGCAAATTGAATACTTTTGTTACTGAAAACCATTAGGAGAAGGCAAATAGCATGAAATTAGGTGCTTCTGGCTTTTTCCTGAATCTAATGAAGTTGATGCAGGAAGTGGAAGGTAGGTACAACACCACCATGGTAAACTCCAAGTCCTTTCTTGTGTTTATCTTAAATGCAGATTCTAAAGAAAGTGTGCTTTGACATACAATATAAAAAAAATCTCAGAACAAGAAGATGGAGTGATCATTAGTTATCCCAATACACCATTTCTAAAATTGCACCACCCTGTTTTAAAAAAGCTGTAAACAGCAGAAATAATATTAGAACATAAAACTTTATGAATAGACTGGTGCTAAGTGATGAAGACGAGACGTAATCAGGAAAATGAGCTCCTGTTCTCAAAGGTTTCAGGAACCATTTACTAATAAACTCTAGAAAAGTATTGCTCTAAGCACTCTGCGTGAATGGGACAGCCTTTGCTAGGCTGCAAAAGTTAATTAGTCAGGGCTTAAAATATAGATAATACAATAAAGCTAGTAAGGATGATATCAGCTGTTAATTATGACTCAATTTTTAAATAATTTTGTAAATGTTGCATCACTGTAAATCATTATTTTTGAGTAAATACATTCATTTATCTTTCAGTCCTGCTTAATAGTAAAATCAATGCTCTAGTGTGATATTTGCCAGGTCACATTATCTTGCTGGGCTGAGTATCCCTTAGCTGAAAGAAATCTGGTAGATTCCTAGGGTATTTAACATGCCATGAGAAGCACAAGTTTCCAGTACTTTTGGTTAATTTGCCATTGGGCTCCAGGGACCCAGCTGTGGCTGGATGAAACAAATCATCATTTCCTCTGAACAGCAGCTTAAGCCTCTGAGAAATAGCAAGCTAGTGGACACAGAGCTGGAAATTCTGGTGTATCTCTGAAAGGTGAAGAACCTCTCTGTAAGCGTGTAATTCCAAAAAGGAAATAATAATCCTAAAATAGAAGACAAGTGTAATTAATCTACACAGTTGGCGAAATAAAGGGAATGAAAGTTTTTATTTCAGATTTATATATTTGGAACTTTTATTTCTCTAGCTATTTATTTCTGGTTTATAGCCGCCACTGTGTCTCAGCCCCAGAACACATATTTCTCCATATCTCTAGACTAACTTGTTTCACTATCATACGATGTATTATGACCAGGCCTGTGTGAAAAAAAGTAATTTTGATCCACAAGGTTTTTATGTGAATCTTTTTTCCCGTTTCACTTCAAGGAGTTCATCTCTTTAGTTTGTCTTTGAGTTTCAACTTCAAAGGAACCTAAAACTGAATCTGAAATCCAGTCAAGGCTGCAAAGCTTTGCCTTTTTTTAGGTCAAAAGCTCAGGAAAATGTTGAATTACCTGACCAAAGCAAAATCAATTCACTGAAAAAACCCTACAGTAACACAGAATTATCTTGTTCCTTTCAGTTCAGCATAACTCAAACTCATTAAAATCATCAACCACAGAGTTACAATCCCCATTAACATAGTCTTGACTCCAAGCTCTTTGAGAAATGCTGTTATACAACCCCCCCCCAAAATAAAAGGCATACATTGAGAAAAGAAATACATATTTTACTGTGGAATATAATGCAATTTGTTTTGTTAAATAATATTACCTTTAATTAAAATGGTACTGAACAAGTGCTATCTGCACTTGAACCACTTTCCAGCTTCTCAGAATCATGACATCTGCTATATTTTTCATGCAATCTGCAATGTTTAAAATTGCTTACAGCTATTTTTATACCACACAACAGATATCATTCCAGCTTCCCTCCTTCCCCAGCATATCTTTTATCTGGTTACTGCTAAAAAACTTTAGAATTCAAAAGTAAGAGGCAGAACACTAAGTTTGTCTAAATATGCAGACACACACTGCACAGGTAGGAAAGGACATTTAGGGTCAACATCAGTGCAGCAGAGCTGAGGTCCCAGACCTCAGGACAGCATGACTACAACCTCAGGCAAGCTTCAACAAATCCTCTCATTTTTTGCAGCTGTACCTGGAACATGCTGCTGTAAAAACTGACAGCTACTGCCTGCTCAATAACTGAAGAGTTAAGGTTGTCTCAGTCTGTATCTTGACGCTGGAATTTTTTATTTTTTGTTCATTTCTGTGCCATTACCTTTGATACTCTAGAAAGGCATCAGATTTTACACATTCTGACAGGGTATCTATCAAGTGAATAACTTTCTGCTCAACCTTGTTTTGTAAGAAAGAAGACTTCCAAAGTAGAGCAGCATATGGTAAAACAAAAAATTATGTTCTTGAAATGAAAAAAAAGTCACAAAACTAAAGCTTACACATGTAAGTTAGAAACTTTGCCTAGAAAAGGAAAAGTTCTTGAACGACGTGTCTCCAAATTACCTAGAGAGTGTATGCAATCCTATTTTACCCATTCCACAAACACAGGACAATATACTACAAATCCCTCCTTTGGTACTGCAGTTGAGCAATGCCTTTTACTTGCCTTATTGCACTGTTCTATCCCTACAAGGCAGGTGAAAATCTTATTTAAAAAAATGTCATATCTCCTTGGATTATTATTTCTTCCCTTTGTAATAAATGTGATTTCAGAAAAGTGATGGCATCTGTTTGTCCTTGCTACTTTTCTTTGGAACTCAAGAAGAAAGCTTAACTATGTTCAGCTGTGTCTTAAAAGCTGCTTTGCACACCACAAAGGAGCACAGACAAGCATAAATTCAGTGTTTTCTTTCTTAAAATTAAATGCAATGATGCCATCACCGTGCACATTCCCTCTTAGTGGAAAAACGGCTGCAGTACAATCTCTCCTACAGGCATTGGTATCTGCAATATTTCTCTTTAATCAAAATTGGTTTGCTATTTAACACTTACAGCTTTACAGTTTCAGTAGTCATATCACAGAGAACTTCCCCACTCAATGCATTGATAGTTATTACAAAGAATATATCCCCTCTTACATTTATATAATTCTTAACCATAAATTTGGTTTTTGTTTTAATCCAGACAAATGTCAATAGTCAAAAACTCTTATTGATTAGAGGTTTTTTTATTTCAACTTAAAAAATCTGCAATTATCTAAAATTACACACAGCTGTATTTAAGGTAAATAGTAAAGTAATACAAACTTGTGTCTCTATAAATCCTGGCTTCATTTTCAAATGTTCACCTGTCCAAAAACATTTTTATTTTCTTCTCAATATTAGGAGATTGTAGGCAAAGGGAAGAAGAGAACAAAAGTAAGGACTGGATCTATTTCCGCTGTGTCCTAAGTATTTTTGCAGATGAAAATCCCACTTTTTTTACCAAATGAGGGGAGAAAGAGAAGATGCATGCCACTGACTCAGCATGCATTGTTTGGGACCTATAAAAGCACAACAGTACCTTTCTGCTTTCTGTGCTTTTATAGTGTAGGGCATGCAAAGTTCATAGGAAATATCCTTTTTGCAGAAACTCATAACTACAGAGCAAATAATTACATGTTAGGATTGATGATAATCAGTGTATAAACACCCCTTGGGATTAGCAACATGAACCAGCATCTCAAGCAGCAGTCAGCAGCTCTCCCCAACAGTTTTGGGCAGATTCACTATTTCCATTTGAAACTGTATCTCATGAGCAATCCCTGAGAATGTGTGCACTCAGTAGACTCAGCTGCTGTTGAACTGCTTTGGTGCATAGCATGGTGCAGTACAGTGCTGTGTAAATACATCATGATGCAGGTAATGTAGAAGCTGATTAAGCCAACACTTTCTTTCAAAAGAGGCTTGAGGATTTTTAACAACCAGATAGGAAGAGTGATTTTTTTTTAATCGCAACCAAAAGACATGAGAGACTTCCCTAGTCCATTGAAATTTTGAAACAGCAGGGTAGCTTACAGTTATGACAAGTGGCACCACTGTAATTAGTTCCATCGCAAGTGCACTTGAAGCTGTCCCACGTCTGGGTGCATTTTCCATCGTGTTCACAGTGATTGGGCACACACCTGACAGGACGAGATGCAAAGACAGAAAGAGAAACCAAATGAGCATCAAGATTCACACAAAGCAAAACTTTGAGCTGCACAAACAGTCTATCATGTCCTTGTCTGGTAATTAGTCCTTGCTATTTTACGTGTATTAACACAATTTATATCTAAACACAAAACTACATAAAAGATTTATCAAGGCTTTGCTGGGGCCCTTTTACAAACAGTAAAAAAAGCACATTAAAGATGGAATAGACCCATCATCATAAATCAGGATTCTAAGTAACATATGACTGGCACTCAGCTTTCAGAACAAAAAGAACACCACGAGACACACCTCCTCCTGCTGTGCAGGTGGTGTCATGCCTCAAGGAGTCCAGTCCCACAGCTGACTGGACATTAAAAACAAAACGCCACTGGCTTGCTCTTCACCTTTCTGTTGCCAGCAACGATATAAAAGGGAGACAGGTTGCCTGCTGGCTAGGACGGAAATAGTAAATTAGTAAAGCTGCATTATTAAAACTAAATGTAGGCTTTGTTATAGAAGTTGTGTAAGTTTTTTTTTTCTTATCATGGGGGTTTGGGGCAAGAGTTGTTCACCCTTCTCCCACACATCTATTTTTCCAGCTACACTGCTGCTGGAGGGTGGAAGGAAAGCAAAAGTGGAACAGTAAAACCCCAAAGTTATTGCAGAACATATATTTATTGTTTGAAATATTATCTAAATGTCATTTCAAATTCTTGAGTTTGACCAGGTTCTTTTCTATAAATATAGTAAAAATGGAAATTTACTTTTACCTCTGAAACTATTAGGCTTCTTTTCCTTGAAAGAGCTTTGAAATACCATTTCAAAGATTTTTTTTCCTTATTAAATTAGTTACAATCAGACTCAGTACACATTCTGCCCTTTTGATAAAGAAACAAAGAAGTCTTCCTTTTTTTTTTTGCCAAATCTTCTGTTTTTATTATGAACTTAAAAACTAAAACTAGGAGATCCCCTATTAGGTGAAGAGACTCTTTGCAGTAATGCATGAAAAGATAAATATTCTTATCTCTAAGATAAATCTGAAGCTCATCATATTCCTGTGGCAGTTAACAATACTCTCATAAACACCCTAGGAAAGCTTCACTTCCCTATGTAGAAATACCAAAGCTGAAACGATCTGGGTCAGCCCTCTATAAGCTTCCAGTCTCTTATTTCCTCAATTTCCAGTTAATAGCACTGGTATGCATTGCTCAACAACCAAGAATAATTTGTGTCACAATATGCATTGGAGAATTGAATATTGTGTACTCTCATTTAGAAATGATTTTTTGTTTTGTGCATGCCAGTGCACAATATATACCTCAAAATATACAGAATATAGATGTCTTACATCCTATATCAGCCTTTAAAACCCAAGGCTATCTATTATTTTCCAAAAATATCAGAAAATACTGGCATGGATAAAAACAGCTCTTAAAGAAATGCTCTTCTAAAGCAAGAATCAAAGCATTTAAAAATCCTTTCACAGTAAAATACAGAGAATCTACGTAAGGAAATTATCACAGTTCCATAAGTTATGTCTTCAACATGTTTTTAAATGAATTCATTTAGTTTTATAAGTGTGGCAGGCTAAATGAATAGATAGAGCTGATTACTGCTATTCAGTTGCATTCTCAACACCGCAGAAGAAAAACGAGAGCATATAATAGCGTATTTCTAAACATACAAACAATTAGCAATTTACATGAATCCATAGTTCCTGGGTACAAGAGTAGGGAAAGCAAAGAGCAGTGACATTTCAAAAATAATCTCATAAAAGTAACTTATATTCAAGGCTGTAAATAAATACAAAAGTCCTAAATCTGTATATGGTTTCATATTTTTCCAGCTTTTCAAAGTTATTTTTAATGTATTTTCTTCTTCATTTACATTTGAACATACATTACTTGAAAAGTAATTTTCCAATGGCCAAACCAAACATTTTTTTCTACGTGAATTTTACCAGCTATTTATATGAACTCTCATATGTAATGCCTGCAACTAGTTTCACATTTTAGTGCAGTATAACTTACTTTTATTGCAACATAACTAGCAAAGAGACTCCATTACTGACTATATAACGGAGGTAAATGACTTAATCTTCAGAAAGATGAAAACTAGATATTTATCTCTATTATTTAATGGAGCGTATTAAGTCATAAAAACAGAGATATTCAGCAAATTCCTTGATGTTAGTTTTATGCTTCCAGTATGAGGGTTGGATTAGTGTAATGGCTTGCAGTACATGGTCAGATCTGCATTTGCAAAACTTGTTTTTTACTCATCTGATTTTTGCTGCTGTAAAGATGCCACATTTAGAAAAAATTGAGTAAACAATATTTTAACATTAGTGCATGCTGAAGCTTAAATCAGACTATAGGATCATTTCCTGACACTCTCCCTTCACCCTCTTTTCAGTTAGTTTATTTTATCAGATAGAACTCTAAGAATTATTTTCTATTAAATCCATTAGCAAGCTTCTGCAACAGTCTGGTGCTCATCTGTCCACATTTTGGAAAAATCTTACTGACTATAATAGACTTTACAGGAAATGCTGGACACCCAGAAGGTAGAAATGACAAAAAAACCCTGTTTGAGTTCAGTAAACAACTTAATAAAGAATAATATTTATCACTGTAAACGCCATTGTTTTCAACCACATTTCTTTCTATAGAAAGAGAATAGTGTACAATTTTCAACCTACAAACATCTTTCTAAGAAATTTTATTTTGAGCAGATACAATCATTTTGTTTATCTACCTTATGCTCATCATTTAGTAGAAACTCAATTTATATACTCAAAACCTCAAAAAAACTCAATACATGATTTGCAGATTTTTTTGTATTAAAAGATTGTTTCTAAGCAATTAAGTTATTTCTTCTCCTTTAAGGCTTCATTACGTAAAAAGTAAAATAAAGCAAAACAAAGCAACACAAACCTTCAAAATAGCACTTCCCTCCTGAACCAGGCTCTGAAGTTCGAAACAATCACAAAACAGAATTGCAAGTAAGTTCCTCATCACCAAGTTGTGTCTCCCCACATTGTGGATACCTGTATTTCAAGAACTTGCAAAATGTTGTAGACTCCATTTTGAGAACTTTCTCGTTCTATGGCTCCTTCTGAAAGGCAAGTCTAGAACTTCATTCCTTCAAGTAAGATAAACTGTCTTCTAATTTCCACCCCAAAATTTATCCATAGAGTTTACAGATGCTATTTGTTTGAAAACTTTGATTTATTTATGAAACAGTGTTTGTTTTCTTTTTCCTTCCAGATTTATATTGCAATACTTTGCAGAGAGGAATCATAACTTTTTAGTCTGTAGTTTTGAGAGATGAAGTCTCCTGTTGGAAAAGATATTTTCCACAGCTCTTCCTTGTAACTCTGCTCTGGATTGCACTTTCATTCTGCTGAGTGTTCTAGAGGAGGTCTTATCAGTGTTTTGTGTTTTGCAGCTGATCAAAATTTATTTTGCTTAATATATAGCATTTTGCTGAGTACCAAAGAATAGTGCTCAAAGTCATCCTGTGATTACTCAGTGTGTTAAAAATGTTCACTAAATTTCTATCCTTCTTTTCATCACTTCCAATCAATTGCTTTCATTGCATATAGAAAATCTTGCTACTGTTTTCAACAGCATTACTCTGTACTGTAACTTCCATTGTATCATTCAACTCAATCAGGTTATTTCTCTAGGCTCAAGCTGGATCATCAGCATGTTTCATCAAGATATTCCTAATTTTGAGCCAAGTTTGAAGCATTAAATAGGATTTTTTTCTGGCACTGATCTCTGAGCAACTCTCATTTCCCAGCCAGCCATTGGCCCATCAGTATAAATCAGGAAGCAATTCCATTTGACAATTCACAATTTGCAATTCCTCTCTCAAACCCCTTCTTTCCTAGTCTAGCTAATAATTTCCATCATTAAATATATCAAATTGATATCTGGCAAAATAGATCTATTGCTTTTCTCCTGTCTGAGATAAAACATACTGCATTTTATCAAACAAGGAGATCAGGTTAATCCTGAACAATCCACTGCGAGATAAAGGCCTGCTGCATTCTACTCTATCTTGCACTTACCTCCAGATAACTCCTTATTTTCCTCAAAAACATAATAAAACTACCAAAGGCAGATAGGAGTCTGGTGATCTGGATCTCTCTATTTGTTAAATTAACATCAGGTTAACCCGGTCACCTCATAATACAAAATCATGAGCTTTTTTAAATTTCTGAGGGTTTTTTTGGTTGTTTGGTTAGCTTTCTTTGCTGTGGCTTGTTGGGTTCATTTGTTTTGGACTTTTGGGGTTTTTTTTTGTTTATTTGGAGGGTCTTTTTATGGTTTTGATTTGCTTGACATGTGGTACAGTGATCCTAAATGACCCCAACATACTATTGACAGCAAGAAAGAAAAAAAGAGAAGAAAAAGGAAAGGTATCTCATAACATTAGTATAAGCAGGAGAGTGATATCAGACCCATGAAGAAATCCTCCACGGGATTTCCTTTATGGGAGAAGGGCTGATTTTCAACTACACAAACAGCTCTTGGAAACAGGAAGGTTACAAACTGTTCGCAATCTCCACAGGGGAATGGCAGAGACGCAATGAGGTTCATTAGTGGTACGAAGTATTTTCAGAAGCAATTCAACATATATCAGGAACGACTTAAATATGTTTGGGTCTGCCTGAAGGCAGGAGAATGAGCTCTGGTTCTCTCCAGACATCTTTCTAATCTGAGTATTTTCATATTCCATAAGAAACAGAAAATATTTCTTTCAATCTCTTTTTCCACATTTTGTGATTATGTTTCTCAATGTTGTAAATGTGCTATTTATCCTCTGTAAGTCAACAGGTCAAAAAAGTCACATACTGAACAGTCAAAAAAGGATCACATACTGAACCATGTACATGGACCTCAGTACTGAAGAACCACCAAAAATCTCACAATCCTCTCCTGTAAAACACAGACCTTTCGTTAATTTTCCTGTATTTTCCTTCCCTGCTTCCCTTCCCTACCCATGCCTAGCATAAGCACAAAACAGTTTGTGTTTAGATACAACCTAAACCAATGCACTTTATATATACATTTGAAATAATCAAGCCTAGAAATTACCAAAACAAAACGTTGACCTGTTTGCAACTACTCCTCCATCTGAGAAGTACAAAAGGAGCACACAGCAAAATATTTGACATGTATTACCTGCAACTGTAGTGAAAAGAACTCAAATGCTACAGTGATAATGACAGCATGAGAATTTCTGTGGGCCAGAACAAAATGTTAAAGGCTTTTTGCAAAGGAAAATAACCTGAGTTGAACTATGCTTAGCATGAAATTCAACCTTTTCCTTGATTATTTCATCATTAAATGCCTACCTAATCTTCCTCATGCTCATGCCTCACATCTCATTCCTCTCCTAAATTGCTTCTGTTCTGCTTTTTTGTCCATTTCTCTGCCTCAGAACTAACCACAATCACTTTATTTTTTGAGTGGCTTTCCAGTATTTGCCCATTAGTTGACCTTTTTAACACCTCCAAATCCATATTTTTGTCACTGCTTTTTTGCAAAGATCCTTCAAAATGTATGCTGCTGCCCCTTTGAGTGTGTTGTTCTGTCACCATCTACCTTTATTCACACCCACAAAAGGGTTATTATAACATGATAAAAAACTTAGAAGTCTTTTACTTTTCAGGATTTCCTGAAGAAATCCTCAAGAAGACCATGAAAGACTACATCTATAAAATAACACACAAGAAAAATAACTCATAGGAGCAATAAATGCTTTCAGTTGGCAACTTGAATCACTGAAGGTCTGTTTGTTTATTTAAAAGATTCTGTAAACTGGTAACCAAGTCACAAAACCATTCTAAACATATGTATCTGTTTGCAGTGGCGTTTCTCTTTAATGCAGTAAGAGGCATTGCACTCATCATGGTAAAAGCATACTGAAAGTAAGATAATCCAGTTAAGGACACAGCGCTATTGCCAAGTCCTACTGTACCAACATTAGGTTCAAATTAACCATTCCATAGAGAGTTCATGTTTTTCAGAGTATCCCAAATGAAAGTAAAACCAGCTGATCTGCCTGTAAGATTTTTTTCTTATTTCTTACAAGGTAACAAGTGCTTAAAGTGACCTTGAGAGTGTCAGCAGCAGAATTTGGAACTCCTACGCAAGGCAACACCAAGGGCAGATGGAAAGGACTAAAATTCAGTTAGATTCACAATAATTCCCAAACTAGTTTAATTTGCTGCTGACTTCTAAGCTAATTGTGCACACACACATATAATCAACAATGACAGAACTAAAAGCTAAAACAAGGAGTACCTATCCTTTGTCACTTACAGCAATACAAGTCCTTCATGTTTCTTTGGTGGACATTATCAAACTTGTTCTGTCATGAGACAAAAAAAATGCTTGGCACTTTCAAAGACTGTGATTTACAAAGGAAAAATCAATTTTAAAATGTGCAGTGATATTTGATTAAGAAAAGTGCCTTCAAGCCACATTCCCAGGAAAGGTTGTCAAACAGTTTTTTGGTGTTATGTTCAGACCTGTAAAGTTCCATGCAAAATGGTTTGCATCAAAGATTAATGGAGAACTTAATGGACAAAGTACCAGAGTTAACTCATTTGGATTAAATGATTCTCTTGGATTTTTACAGTTTTTATTTTGTGCACAACAATATGTAGACTATTTTTCCTTTCTTTTCTACTGTTCTTAATTTTCAGAGCACTTGACAAATGAGTTCCATAGAATTAAATCATGATGGCTCCACTTTAGCAATTGCAGGAGCCGGATAAGCCATTTTTCTGCATTTCTGCATTGTAGATAATTTCCTGTACCTGTATATTATGCACAATCTAGGCTCTACAGTGTCTGATGGCTGAAAAACTACTTTTGTCTGACTCTAATTGTTGCCACTTCTGCTGAAGGAAAGCAGGCAGGATGAGTCTACAGCAGCACTTAACAAGAGAATTTCACAGCCCAGGAATCTCTTCTGTCAGTTCCTACCAATCGTTTCATGATGACAGGAGACCAGCTCTGTGTGAAGTTGAAGCAGGAGGAAATGGAGTATTTAGCAGCACTAACTCAGGTCTTTCTTCTCCAGAGAAGGGCAGGGCAGGGAGTAGGAACATCAGAATAAAGTGGGGGTAAATGGCCCACAGGCTGCATCTAGTCATGCTGCGATAATCCTACAGAGGTAGATGATAAACCCAGAAATCCATAAAATGAGCTAATCAGGCTGGATAAAAACGACAACTTCTATAGCATGGTTTTTGTCAGAAAACTCAGGCTGAGGTCTTCAGCTGGTCTAAATAAGAACATTTGCATTTATCTTAAGCCAGTTAAGCGAGTTGAAACAAAAGGAAGAATAAACCTTTTTAAAAGGCCAGCTATGAACTACTATTTATCTCCTAGGGGCTTCTTCTCAACCTTTTCCACTACCTTGTGAAGACCTTTGCCTAGTCATTAACCAGGTTAAGGCTTTCTAGAACAGATGAAAGCTACTCTGTATAACAATTATTTTTGCACTAGTGTGCTTGAGTTTATTTGAACAAACACGCAGGAGCGGCGGTTATTCACTAACCTAACTGAGCCACATTGGCAGGGCTCCAACCTCTTGGGGATATGAGAATATGTGTTAAGCACTGATACTCTCCAGAAGAATCTCATGGGTTTTAATTATTAAGTTTCTGAAGAAATTGTTAAACCTTTCCAAGTATTGCCCTGTTAAAAATCTGACTAGATTAGATTTGTATTCATCTAATCACTTCTCTTTTTCCACTTCAAATAAGTAAAGTAGAACATACTGGCTGGGCTTGAGAACAAACCATAAAATAGATTCTTTGGTGTCTTGTTATTACTTTATTATTTCTTCTTTTTTCAGATTTCATTAAATAGAACTCCTGAGACTTTATGACGTCAACTTTATAATCCAAGTTGAACATTTGAAGAAAGTTGCTCTTATTTTTCAGATCATCATTATCAGAGCATGCGGACCAGTGAACATCCTATATAATACAGAACAGTGACTACAATATTCCTTGCTAATAAACACAACTGATCATGCATTGAATCGCCATGCAAATACAGAATTTATAGAGCTGTGTTTTAAACTAGATGATTCCTAAATTTATATTTTGGGGAATAAAGAAACTGGTAATCAGATATCTTTATGTTTCTTCCCATAATCTAAAGAATTACTCAGTAATAAAGATGAATATAATACTAATATATGATTTTACAGCCTCTTGCTGTGTCAATCAAACCTGGATGTGGGCTGTCATAGCCTTTGGCTACGACACTTCACTCCTTGTTGCACAACATAGAGGATCTTGTATTTTGCATTACTTGCTTTGATTGCCTGCCTCTTAATCAGGGACAGTGATCTCATGTTTACCTTCAAATAAATGACAAAAGTTTTGCTGCATCATATGCAAAAAGCACAACCCATTAAATATTCCTTGCTTGGCAAACTTTGAGCATATGAATCATCTTGGTGTATGAAGCTATCAGACACCATCAGCTACTATTGATATAAGTACAGTCTTGGCCCAGCATTCTAATTTACTCATCTGGCTATGATACAATGGAGTTCTATTTGAAACTGGTAGGTTTTGAGTTGAACATATTGAAAGTCAGTATCCCAGTTGCTATGGCATTGTGGTTTAAAGGAAACTTGAGGAAAAACATGATTTGGTACTATCAAAGTGATGCTGATTTTGCAAAGTGCACATTGCCTTAATGACTTTGTTTAAAAATACTAAACAATAGTGCTAGTCCTAAAAAAAAAAAATCACTACAGCAAGTGGTCTTCTTACTTGCCTGGTATGACTAATTTAATTTTGTTTTGGTTCATGTAAACCACATTAAAAATTATAACTATTATTATTTTACTCATTGTTATCGTTACTATTAGGAATCTGGCCACCTTCATTACTGTGATAGAGACAACCTGGAAGCTTCCCTCAGCAATATTTATCTTATAAATACCAATTTGATGGTAAAGTTAAGAAGTCCAAATGTCTTGACAGAAACTGTGGATCTTGCATTACCATTCAGATAATAAACAGTTAATTCCAGTGGATTGTTCTAGTAACCATGTAACCAGAGGAGTCTGTACTATAAGCAGTTTTGGAAAACACTTCATGTCTGAGCAATGAGTTTCCCCCCTCAAAACAAAAACAGTCTTGGCAGTAAAGCAAGACACACAAGCTATGCAATAAAGCAAATGTGAGATAGAAGCAAACGCAAATTTTTTCTGAGGCATTTGTTAATGACAACTGGTATAAATGCTATTTTTATTATTAAATCCCCATCAGAGCACACAAGTCAAGGACACTAACTTCTCCCTCCTCTGAGAGAAACTCAGATCTTTCTTATTTCTTTGTACAGCTAAAATAAACCAACTTTAGTTATCCCACTCCACTATAAGAGCTAAGGTCAGCATGCTTTTCTTGCAGTACATCCTTGCCAACTCCTAGTTTGCTCAATATTGGCAAGGACATATAGACTAGGTCCTCTGAGTCATTAATTTAAATTTGACTTGGATCAATCATGAATGAATCAGATGTAGGCAGCATTCACACATTATTTACTTCACATGGAATGCTTTCCCTCCGCTGATCCATAGAGTCACAAAGCTTAATTGCATTTCATCACTGGTTAGAGGCAATGTAATGTGCATATTTGCTCATAACACTTTCCTCCTTCGCTATTCCCATTTCTCGTCTTTTTACTTTGCAAGATTTTTGGATCAGAAAAAAGGGTTTAATTCATATTTGCATAGGATGTTATCACGATGGAATTTCCTCCTCCCTATCGTTGCAGTCATCATGAACAACAATAGCAATAAACAGTAACACAGAAATTAGCTCTTTTAGCACTGCTCTATTCTCCTCCAAATTAACATAGAGCATATGCTAAAATCTACACAATCTGATTTTTTCTGTGTACCCTGGCAACTCTGCCATCTACCAGAAACACAATATGCTCAGCTAAACTATCATGTATAAAACATGTAGCATATAGGTTAAACTGACTTATTCCCCTGTCTTTTTTCTGTTCTTAGTGCACATCAGTATTTTATTCTTTTATAGAAGCCCTAAAATATTTTATAAACTGCCATATAATGAGTGTTGTAGTCTGAAGACACCAAAAGCAAGGATGTGCCAATGAATTTGCAGCTCTGCTGCAGTGCAGTCACAGCTCTGTGATAAATATACTAATACAGTGCTCTATTCACAACCTATTATTCGATTCATTTCCAATTTGCTGAAAACATATGTACTGTAAGTAATAAACAATTCATTTATTACCTTGAACTTGTGCAATGAACTGCTTTTGAGCCAGGAGGCTTCCTGTTGAAGTAATAAGTAGGTGTGAGTGCGCACACATAGGCGCATTTCTGTTCTCACACCTACATTCAATATGCATAAACATATACACATGCTTTTCCAAAGAATAATGACAATTTCAAGCTTATGAAAATGGAAGTCCTTTCAAGGAAACAATTAATATTTGGAGCAAAACTGTTTTTAAGGAAAATGTAGCTGAGGATACAACACTTCTAACAACATGTACTTGACTGTAAGAAATGTAATGACACTACCCTGGAATGGCTAATTTTAGCTACAAATAGCTCACTGATGGGATTCTATTATTCTGCCAAAATTGGCTTGTGATTGCCCTATTGAACAATTGATAGGCTATAATTTGGAGTACTTTAGAGGGCCCTGATTGTGTTTTTCTCCATTTCAAGCACTGCAACTTGGGAACCATAGTTCAGGGTCTGTCAGTATTTCAGTTTATTACGAGCTTTGATTTCTCAAGGTTTTATATTTCTGTTACAAATTTTACTCCAGGAATTCAGAAAACAAAGCATAAGCCAGAATGGAAAAAAAAATAGTATACTGCAAGCATTGGTTCTGAAGTAGTTAATGCACTTAGTATTCCAGGAGAGTAAAGACAGACTGGCAAATAGTTTAGGAGGTTTTTCTTTAAGTAGAAGAGGAAAATAAGGAAAAAAAATCCCTACGCAATATTTTGATTTTGCTTTCCAGACGTTTTGTCATTAAATCTTTGACACTTCTTGAAGCAGATTCTTCAGAAGAAAGGGCCAGATTTCATTAATATCTCAACTTGAAAAATGTTGGAAAACATGCTGAAGTTCTTGAAACATATCATTTGACATGCTCAAAATGAAGAGTATCTTTTTTAGTTTAAAACATTTGTTAATTTTTAAATGTGATGCAAAATATACTATAGGGATAGGACTGTACCAAGCAAAGTAATAATACTTTCCAACCCTTTGTTTCAAACTGAAATACTTCCAAATATTTTCCTGAGGGAAAAATGGGTTGGAAGACATTGAGCGGGGCAGTATGAAATAAAACTATTGGAAGAACCTCTGCCGCTTTGATAGCTGCACTGACAGCTGAATTGGGAATAAGAAGGTAGCCTGAAATTCAGCAGATCTGATATGGGAGCAATCTAAACTGGTTGCGCACCATTGTCTGCATCAATGCTAAGAAAGGAATTTGAAGTGAAAAACGAAAAGCAGATACCGAGAGACACTGTATGTAGAAGACAAAAGTAAGGGAGAAAAAAATGTGAAAAAAAAAGTGTTTAATCACAAGTGTGAACACTTTTGGGGAAAGTATTTCAAACTACTTAAAAACAGAAACTGGAGAGGTGCTTAAAGCGAGAAAATAAGGAAACAACACAGACTCCAAGGACAGGAAAGAGATGAACTACTGTAACCTCAAGTGCCAATAAAATTACTGGTTTGGGAAGCATGAAACAATATAATCAACTCATCATGTCAAGATACTTGTACTTTCACACTGGCACAGGAAAAGATCTAATTGTCTCTTTCTGATACTTTCTTTAATCTCAAGCTATTTTGACTGATTCATGGAAATCTGCCAAGGCCTTCTATTTATCTTATATCCAAAGGGATGTGGTGCCATATGTACAAAAGAACGCAACCATGGCCATTGCTGCAAAAATGATATATCTCTTCACTGTTTATCTATTTCAAAATGCCAGCTATAAACATGTATTTTTTTCTTCTAAAACTCTGCTTTGTTTAGTTAGCACTAGTCCTTGACCTTTAGCGTGTTAAAAACATGTCACAAATTTTGACTGCTTCATCTCCCTATTATATGAGAGATTGGAAAGAAATGATGAAGCAACATCTTCCTCTGGTCAAGTCTTTTCTTACTGAATATTGCTGACATCAAGAGCTTTGAAGCTCTTCCCTCTTTTCTGGAAGATCTGCATTTAACAGATAATGTAAGGGTGATTGATGCAGAGAAGGGGTATCTTGGATAATCAGTCGTGATTAGGCTAACCTGTACTTACAAAATAATAAATATGGTGAGCCATAACAAGTCCCAGTTGCAGTAACCTCTGGTCAGGAACCACAGGCAATGACAACTGTTTTTTCCCCACTTCACCTACAATACTAGCCAACTTGGTATGTTACTTTAGGTCTGCTTTACTCGCAGATACACATCTCTTCCTTCTAGCCTCTCACTGCTATGAATATTTTTGGCCAGAAAAAGAATCCTAAATAATATCATAAAAGCCTTTGTGGAAATCAAAATTTTATAATGTCATTGAATGTTTGCATCTACAGGGTGTCACATGTAGATTATACTCATGTCAGATATGTATAATTTACTTATGTCCTTGCAGTAAAGGAACAAGTAAGCCTACTGCTTAGGTTGTAGCCTGTGCACTAACACTCTGCTGTAGTTTGAAAAAGTGTTTCTGGATCATGAAATAAAGCAAAACCCATGAATCAGCATTTACAGATCTGATCTGGAGAAATTAAACTAGAGTTTATGCAAATTAGTCCATGGGGAGTAAGTCAACAAAGCTTTGCAAGCCCCATGTGGAATCCACAGTCTCCCTGCAAAGGATTGCCAGAAAAAACAGGTTGGTAGGCATCTCTGGGTCCTGTTTTTTGATAAAGAAGGACCAGCATCCTGCTCTGCAAAGCAAAGCTTAAAAGAAAACAGGCAAAACTTTTTTCCCCTAAAAAGATAACTCAGAAAACAGTCCAAAGCAAAAGGAAATGTTCCAACTTTGGACAAAAAAATAAATTCTTATTCTCTCCCTCAAATAATTCTATCTTTCAGTGTTTCATGGGAAGTGATTTTTCTCTCCAGTGCTCAGATGTGGAGCACTGGAATCAAGGCTATACAGAGTAATTGCAGTGGCAATTACCACTCTTTACATTTTACCATGTAAAATTATGAAAACAATTATATTTGAAATAGCATCAGATGAATTAATATCTGCTAAACATTCTGTACTTAATTCCTAGACTTCCATAAAGTCTGATTTTTGGTGGATGGCTCTTCACCTTAGAGATCATGGATTTGACCAAGCTATGTAAACCCAGTTAAGAAGAATTTGTTACAGTTTAATGGAACCCAGCACCAATGGATAAGAAATTGAAATCTTCAGCTTAGAAATACAGTAAACTAAGATTTACTAACTCATTATTTCTCTAATACTTCAAAACAAAAAACAAGGAGCAAAGTGAACCAGATGTGAAAGCGGTAGTCTGCGTGACTTTTTCCTCCAATCTATCAGATGCCACATCAAACTTGCCAAAAAATACAATCACATTTTCAAAATACTATTAGTGATACTCTCAATTAAGTTATTCAAATAACTTAAGACTTTGAGACTTTCCCCCTAAAAATGTAAAGGCTCTTAAGAGTCTTTGCTGTTTATTTGTGAATAGTGATTTACATCTTATTACTTTAAATATACATGTGTTTCTTTGAGATATATGAGAAGCGAATAATTGTTCTCTTATTTAAAGTATTTTATAGAAGTGTTTAATGGCAACAGGGTTAAACTAAAACTGCTACTAAGCCTAGAAAACTTGGAAAACCTAATTGGACCGCTCCTGCTGGTGTGTAAAGCATAATAATCAATGCTTTGTCACATATTAAAAAAATGGCATGGGAATTACCCAAAAAGAGGAGAAAATTCATAACTGCTAGATGTGTATTTCTTTTACAGAAGAATACTACTGCATGTGCTCTCAATAGAGAGTTACACAGTGACTGTGCTACTTGATTCATTCAAAGAGATATTTTTCTAGACATGCTGAAGAATATGTTTAACTATGCAGCAAGAAGAAATTTTATATTATTTAGGCCTTGACAAAATTCTACCTGTATAAAGTTACTGCACAAATACCACATTCATGTATATCTGATAAATAAAAAAGTAGATTCAATTGGAAATAATGTCATTATGTGAAAACATTCTTTGTCTTTCCATTTCATATATAGATGTAGAGCTAAAACATGAAGTGTGAATCTTTTGTATGGAATAAATGCAACATAGCCCACAGAATGCCTTTTGGCTCTTCTTGTGGGGCCGGTATGCAGGCAATTTGAAAGCCTTTAAGTACATACCCTGGATTTACATTCTGCTAAATAAGGGTCCAGATATCTTTGAAAATAGTCATGGTTTACCCTAAATTTATCCCATCTTTCACTCGTCTTCTTCCTCTGTTTTTTTACACTTGTCAGTGTGGGGGAAAGATGGATGCAAATTCTTTCCTTCATACCAGAAAATGTTACTGGATATGGAGTCACTGTCATTTAGAATGCTTAAGTGGTATCCAACAGGATGCAATGGATGTAGCTTCCTTTCACTTGTCTATTTGTGCACTATGGTCTCTGTGAAAAATACCTACTTAGTGATAGCAGAGAATTAAGATGATCTAGCTGATGTTATTTGATAACAAACACAGTTTAAGAAATATGCAGCTCCCTTCCTTCGCCCCTGCAATGGCTATAATTCTTTGGTTTCAGATGTTTATTGTGACAATGGAGTTCATGTCTTGATATTTACAAACTGTAAGAATCAACACCACCAGGACTACAGCAGCGGAAATTAACTACGTCAATCATTTTTTCCACCAAAGAAAACCTATCATGTAACTATAATGCTAGGCTCCTGATTTTAGAGCATGATATTCTAGCAGAGCCCAGGTTAGTCTGGTTCTCTGGTGAGACATTTCCTTTCATATTAAGGGACTCTTAGCAGTTTTGGTCCTCACACTACTGTCAAACATAAAAGCTAAACTTTCACAACATGTTACAGATCAGAAGAGATAAATCAGCTACCATTATATGCTTGAATTTTTGAAGCTACTCAAAGATCTTTATAGTGAGTAACCAGTCTTGCAAAGATAGGTCACACTTAAATTATGTACTAATGCATTATTTATTTTGGAGAGATTGTAACTCAGAAATCACTGTTATAAACAAGGGAAAGGTCTACGCAAGAGCAGAAAAATTATACTGCAATTTTCTCAGCTACAAAGATAAATTATTTCTAAGCAATATATATTATAAATAGGAGTGCTCTACAAATAAGCTGTCCCTAAATTATAGTGGAAGAGGACAAAATGCTACCAATTTCTGTGCAAAACTGAGTGTGGCTTACAAGATAATGACAGTCCTCACAGACTGAAGAATACATGGTTCCCAATGGGCTACAAACAATCAAAACCAGAAGCTCAGAAGAAACCTGTTTCTTAATTCTGAAGGAGGCACAAAAATAATCAAAAAAATATTAGGTATTATCTGGTTTAACTTAAATTTGTCATGCAGGAAAAGGAAGTTTGTCACACAAGACAAAGAATATTAGTGACTATGTGATCTAGAAAGAAAATAGACAAAGAGAAATCTGCTCTAAAAGAACTTTCTTAGCCTACCTGCTGCATGCTTTCTTTTCTCCAGGCTGAACAGTCCCAACTCTCTCAGAATCTCCTCACAGGAGAAACGTTCCAGTCCCTTAATCAAATTAGTGCTGCTTTTTCTGGATTCTCTCCAATATGTCTATTTTTCTGTCTGGTGTACTGGGAACTAAAAATGAACATAGCACCCCAGTTCTGGCTTCACTTAGGTTGAGTAGAGGTGCAGGATCCCACATCCTTATGGCAATGCTTCTCCTAACGCATCCCAGGATACTGCTGGTTTACTTTGCCACAAGTGTACATTGCCAATTGATGGTCAGCTTGGTATGCACCAGCACCACCAGGCCCTTTTCTGCCAAGCTGCTTTCCAGCTTGTCAGCCTCCAGCTTGTAGTGGTGCATGGAACAGTTTACCTACCCCAGGTTTAGGACTCTTTATTCGTCTTCATTAAACTTCATGAGGATCCTGCCAGCACCTTTCTCCAGCCTTCTCATGTTCCTCCTGATGTAAGTAGAACACTGATACGTCCATGTATCACTACTCTTCCCGTCATGTATCATCTGCAAAGTTGCTCAGGGTGGACTTTGTTCCCGCATCCAGGTAATTAAACAAATTATACTTGGCTTCATTATAAATACCTGGGGTATCAGTCAAATCTCACTAGCCACTGATCACAACAACTGGACCCAGCCCTTCAACTGGTTTTCAACCAGCCTCACTATCCACTTACCAAATGCACTTTTTCAACTTCTCTGTGAGGCAGTGTCAAAAGATTTACTGAAGGCAAGGTAAAGAACATCCAGTGTTCCCATCCCCTTGCCCACCAAGCCAATCGCCTTATTGTAGGAGGCTTTGGGTTGATTATGCATGACTCTCTCTTCATGAATCTGTGCTGATTACCCCCAATTAACCTTGTGTTCCTCCTGTGCTTAGAAATCGTTCCTTCCCAGGCACTGAGATGAGGCTCACCAGCCTGCATTCCCATGGATCTTTTTTACTGTTTCTCATGAAGATAGGAGGGGAATTTGCTCTCTTCCAGTCTTCTGGAAGATCTCCCAGTTGCCACAACTTTTCAAAGGTGATTGATGATGGCCTTGCAAAGCTATCAGCCCATTCTCTCAGCATCTGTGGGTACAAACCTATCAGGCTCCATGGACAAATATATGTCCATCTTGTTGGAAATGCTTCCTAAACCTGGTCTTCTTCCACAAGCCTAAGCCTTGCTTGCTCCAGGTCCCTGGTCCAAGGGGACTCAGGCTCCTGAAGCCCAGTTTTACTGACCAAGATTAAGGCAAAAAAGTTGTTCAGTACCTCAGCCTGTTCCATGTTACTTGTCCCTCATTTTCCTGCCCCATTCAGCAGTAGGCCTACATTTTCCTTAGTCATCCTTTTGCTGTTTAGGTACTTTACTGCCCTTGCTGTTTACTTCCACAAATAAATCTATATACAATCTTCAAAAATTACTAAGACGNTATTATACTTGGCTTCATTATAAATACCTGGGGTATCAGTCAAATCTCACTAGCCACTGATCACAACAACTGGACCCTGTTGTATATATACCCTATATAACATGTAGTTATATCCCTCATAGGTTGGAAAATAAGTCTTTTCTTTACTCTTAAATCCCAGGAGACACTCAGGTGAGGGTCTTCCATGCCAACAAAATTTGTGAGCCTTTTGCAATGTGAGCCAGGATTCCTGTAAGAAGTATGGCAGGGTCATAAAATGTTAGTATTTAAGAATCCTGGGGTTACTCAAGAGTGAAACATGAGGTCATAGTTTGCACCAGGGGTCTCAGTGGATTTAGTTGAATGAAAACAATGAAGCATGTGCTGTCAAGCTTTGACTGCTTAGGAAATCTCAGGATGCATGATTAATTTTATCTGCAAAGAAAACTACAGACAAGGAACTAAAAGTTAAAAAATGCTTCAGACAACTGAAATGCACATGAGGAAATAAGAATGATAGGTAAAAATTACTGAAGTTAGGAAACATAGCTTCATTATATTATCCTCATGAAAAAAACCAAAACA
Organism: Bombycilla garrulus; assembly: GCA_013400315.1. Lineage (NCBI taxonomy): Eukaryota > Metazoa > Chordata > Aves > Passeriformes > Bombycillidae > Bombycilla > Bombycilla garrulus. Next base: position 187,143 of record VXBU01013707.1, on the reverse strand, counting down.
AAACAGCAAGATCATTGGCAGCCAGCAGGGATAAGTTTTATTAGTCACAAGAAACATTCAAAATATGTGAACATATGCTTTAAAATGTCAATGCCTCATTCTGACCTCTTCTTGCGCTGTCATAATTTGTTAGTCCTATATCCTAATGCATTTTAATTTCTGCCATCTTCTGGAAACTTCCAACAGCACAACACTTGCAAAAAAACAGTGAAGTGTCAATGGTGTCAAAGCATCTTGCATCAATTCCCAAATCCGCTATCCTAAGGAAATTTAGGACCATAGCATGGGTTTTACGTTTAGTTTTTACAACTATGAAAAGGATCAGGAGCCATAGGATGCCCACTGGCCATTCTGGTGCTGCTGCTACAGTAGCAGCATGTTGTGGGGCTCTCCAAGAAGGTGCCCTGGGTGCAAGTGTTCAATGCATGCATTTAAGTTGGCTCCATTTCCCACTGGTGTCTAAGGTGTGCCAGTGCTGCATTTTAAACAGCGTCTCCTATGTCAGGACATTTAACCAGCAAACCAATGGTCAATTTTTCCCTTGTGTGAGACATACGTCCCACTGCAATACAGCACTTTGAGGTGTTCAGCTAACATTCATTTCACCATAGCAGCATGCTGGAGCAAACCGACAGGCACGGTGCACTGCCAGGGCAAAGGAGGGCTTGGAGGAACAGAGCAGTGATTAACAGCTGTAACAGCAAGCACCAATTCATTTTACAGACTCTGATCACATGCAGAGTCTGCAATAAGATCTGTAACCCTCAAATAGGTACCCAATGTTTTCCAGATGATGACTGTGCAAACACTTTTCGACTACAACTGGAAGGGTGAGCTTTCTCTTCTTTTCAGTTCCTACTATATAACATTAACATATAACCTGATTTGCATTCCAACAATAGAGTTTTAAATGGAAAAATCTGCAGCTAAAAGGAGAAACCTTGTTGTATAAGCCTCAAATGTTAAATTCACCTTTGAGAAATTGGTAGATCCAGAATAACCTTTTCTTTGCCACCTGCACCTGCCTCCTCCTTTACCCTTCCATGCCTTTTTTTACATTCACATCTTAGTACACTACAGATGTTGTTAGCTTTTTAATAGCAATATACAAATCTAGTTCACCAAGTTATCTTACTGTAAGGCAGAGCTGGTTTTTTTTGTGCCTAGCAATAAGAATATCTTCACACACAAAACATCAGGTCTCTTTTGTCTCTTCAGCAAAGAAAGAAAAAGCTCACTTAGCTACCCTCTGCTTTGAAGAAAGATTGAGACTTGCATTAGTTACACCACACAGAATATAGTGAACAGAGATAGATGAGTATCCTAAGACTACATCACATTATGAGCATTTTCAGTTACCACAACCCCTTTGCAATGTTCGCTAGATATAGGATAAGATTGGAATTAAAGGTTGAGGGTTAGCCAGAGAACTTAAAAAATGTTCTAAAGGATTTCTGCATTAAGTGCCCATCCTATGTAAGTGCAGTACATCTCTGCATTAACTTAAAGCATTTCTCAAGAAGCAAGGAGCTGAATAGGCACCATGCCTATAATTGCTTAAGCACAATCATACTAACTTAGTGGAGTTTACTTAGCGGAGAAAATTAAACTGCCTCCTTAATATTTCTTTTTATTTTTTAATTGTAAGAAAACCATTTTGTGGTGGGCCCTTTTCAGGGACATCTTGAAACCTGTATCATATAAAAGACCCTGTACAGAGGAATAACCTCAAATAACTTCTCTCCTGGAGGCTGATTAGATCAGACAGAATGATGAAGCAAAAGGAAAACCAGACCGACAGGCCTTGGTACCATCTTAGCAGTACTGGAGGAAGAGGAGGCAAACAACTGATCCTGAGATGGACTCAGGTGTGGAGAACAGCCACCTGTACCTGCAAGGGATTTTTGGCAAAGTGAAACTGGGCAGGCAAACTCTCAGCATACACACATGAATTCTTCACCCAGCCTCAACTTTAGGAAGCCAGTTAGCCAGAAGACAATAGAGCATAGCTCTTGTGGATGCCCCATTTCTCTCATCATGGAGGATAATGATTAGAGCCCAATGGATTTGGATGGTACTGCACAAACTGATACCAGGACAACACACGGCACTACCTCTAGATAAATTTTACACACTTTCATTCAAATCTTCAGAGTGTTGCTTGGAAGTTGATTCCTACCATATATATCAGCTGGACCTTGGCCTCTTACCTGAAGATTGATACCAAAATTTTGAGGCAAGTACTAATGTAAATAAATATCTTCCATTCTAGATGACAGGACCATTTCTTCAACCTAAGAGGTTCCCTCAGTGATGTTTCCTGTCATCCTCCTGTTTAATGGACAAATGAATAAGGGATAATGCAAAACAATTACCTTTATCTTCTCTTCTAAATACAGTCCCTGACTTTCACAGATTTCAGTACATATACAGAAGCTAAGACATGAAACTTAGGAAGAAACAAAGAAAGAACTGTCTCCATATGAAAAAAACAGCAGAAGTGTTTAGGGAAAAACTGTGGAATTCTGTTTGGAACACAGGAAACCTCCCTATCAGTCAAAGTCACACTCTCAGTGCAATGACAAAACCATTGTTCTCCTGAAGGTTGAAACTACATGAGTCCTAGCTCTAATTGATTTCTCTGATATATGCCTGAATAGCCCACTTCTCCTTCAATATTAAACCACACGAGCAATTTGCTATTTCTGTGCAATAGAACTAATTTCAACATGCTGTCAAGTGGATTTGCTGGAAAATTATAAGTAGAACTTGCATAGAATGGAAGAACTTGTTTTGTAAGTAGCATAAGTCATTCAAATGCTAAAAAGCTTCTGAAAAAACACAGCTCTATGACTACACAATAAGGAGCAACAAATCAGTTATTCCCTTGGAAAGCTGTCTTGGACAACTTCCTGTAGGTAACAACTCAGTGTTCAAAAGCAGATAAAAAAGGCAAGAAGAATGTTAAGACATGTTATAGAATGAAGTAAGAATCAAAGATTTTGAAAGTAGAGTTGCCACTACAGATATGCACATTGTCTTACATTTGAGTACAGCATATATTTCTTCCTACCTCATCTCAAAGACTAAGAGGCCAACATGGTCTTGGAAGAGAACAACTAAGTGCTAGTAAAATACAAGTTTTCAACAGTGTGATAAATGGGCACCAGCAATGAGTAGGCATTATTCTTGCAATACAGAGGTAAAACTAATTAATTGCCACTGCCAGGTAGCAGGGCCAAAACAGAAGTTCTTCTTCATGTCTTTCCACTATAGAGATCACTGCCTTTGGGTTTTAGGGCAAGACAGGGGAATATAAAGCAGAAGAGAGTTAAAAACAGTAGAAAAACTATAGGCAAGATAAACGTGACTGCACCCTCTCTGTCAAGAATTTCTTAAACTACTGATGTTTGGAAAGTAGACCAAGAAAATATTATCCTGCCCTTATCCTGTTTTCCCTAGGCATCTGATGGATGCAACAAAACTTGAGCATTGATGCAATTCTCACCTGGTTTTGATGGTGCCCTTTTTAGAAAGCTATTGGCAGGGAGCAGCAAGAATCGGCTGCACTGTAAGGGAAGAGTTCCTGGGAAGGCAGAATGAATCAAGGCAGGCAGGGTATGAAACTCGCTGCTAAGTCCCACACTATCAAGCCAGATGAGCCATGCCCATCTGCTGCTCTGCACCATCAGCCAATCTGGCAATGAGGCAGGCAGCAGATCAAGCCAGAAGATTAAATCAGTGGGTCAGGGTTTAATTTAGTGAAGCACTGGCCAAGCTGCAGCATAGCTCACAGATGAGAGGAAAAGCCTGAAAACAAAGAGGTGCAGAAGCCATTGCTTCTCATAACTCTTACAGTGGTCTCCACACACCTCCCTGGTACAAGGACAGCCAGCTACATCAAAAGCTGACTCTTAGTTCAGGCAACCAAGCCACCAAGGCCAGTGAGAGGCAAGAGGCTGCACTCAACCCTGAGCTTCACTTGCTCCACCAATACCTTGACTGTGCTATGTAAGCTTTCTGATGCATTTCAGGCATAGGAAATCACTTATTTTTAAGGGTTGAACTCCATTTACCTAAGAATTAGACTTCCTTGTATTCAGGGCACACATTTCTTCTCCACTCTCATCATAACAATAGTTTCAGTAGAACTTCTCACTTCATTTAGAAAGAGCACACTATGATAGTGGCTGATGTGTTTCCTTTCATCACTTGTAGCCTATTATTACAATCTTCTGTACTGTTTGTTGGCATAACCTTTGAAATATATTCCTTTCAGAACACTGCCAGAATTCAATGTAACAAAATTTAGGTCACAATATATGATATTTTTCATTGGGCAAACATAACTAATTGCTAGTTCAATTCAAGAACACCAAACACAGGTTGATGGTTATTTTTTACCTCTGTCTGAGGGATATATTTTGTTTTAATTGCATCTTAAACTGGTAGAAGCAGATCTGCAGCCAATCCTTTACTGTGCAATTACAGTCATGCTTGCATTCAGATTCAAAACAGAAACATTCTTACAGATTTCATTATTAACTCTGTCTATCACTATTAGCGACTGTCCTCTTCAAAGAATACCATAGAACTAGAGTTTGTGAGATGTATGGTTCATTAAACACTTACATTTATTAGAAATGCCTTTGAGTTTCTATGGTGCCAAAATATTTTCAGAGTCTCCTGCTCTTAAAAGCCATCTTAGTTTTAACCTGTGAAAATTGCTTTATTCTTTATATGTTCTACACCCCAATTTGGTGTTTGGCACATTTTTTAAAAAGTACAGTGCAGGTTTCCCTTTGGAAACAGAGTAAGCTGTGTATTATTTGTACCTTAGCTTGACCTCTCTTCACACTGATTTAATTTTTCTCATGAAAAAAGAACATCTAACAAGACCCTGTCCAACTCTTCTTACCCCAGGAATATGAAACAAGAATATCCGTTGTGTGCATCTCCGTGAAGGTGTTGCTACAGCAATGGAAGAGATTAGTCACAGGAATTACAAAGCAGAAGGGATGAAAAGCAACCCACTAGAGTTCATTATGTTGGAGATAGCTACCATATCAGAGAGGTTTAGAATAAAGTTCTACCTCTTCATATTTGATAAAGAACTAAAGACCTTGAAGAAAACAGCATCAATACAATATGTAGCATCCTTCAGCCTGTAGCATTTGTTGCCTCTTACACAATCTTCAATTGCCCCATCTTCAAGGAAGAGTATAAGACAAGGGTAACTTGGAGCAGCAGTTTCTGAATTGCCTTCTTAGCTATATTGTTCTATGGAAACTATTGTAAAAGTCCATGGAAACTAGCTGGCAGATCTGGTTATCTAAAATAAAGTATCAGATTTGGTGAGAAAACATATCTCACTGAACCAGACTGGAAAGAAATTAGAATGGAAATGTGGAGAGGGAATGGCAGGTAACTTTTGGGAAAAAATGTTATAATGAATGACCTGAGAAAGGAAAACACACCCTATTACTGAAAGCACCTGTCTGACAAATGATGAAAGAGATCAACTGTTTATAAGAAATTTCTATTTTCTTCTCTCATTTAAAACAGTCTCAAAAATTTCAGTCACTGAAAATAACTAGTGAGTACCAATCTGTTCAGGATTAGTAGGGACAAAAACTTTTGCATTTAAAAGTTTTAACATTTAAAAAGTTCTAAATGTGATCAAAGGCAATTTTTATGGAAAATATATACTAGCCTGAGGGCAGATTACAAAAAGAATAGCTCCCATTTTAATCAGATTTAGAAGTTAATTACAGGAAGTTGTGTACATTACTAGATCAGTTATATTTTACCACTTTAATAATTTGAGCAAAATAGAGAGTATATATCCTATATTTCTCATCTATGAACACAGATTAGGCTGCATATAACAGTAAAGACCATACAGTACAGACTTGACACATGTAATTTTTAAATCAGAGGAGGAAGGGCTAGAGGACTACATACATTTATTTCAGTAAATATCAAGATGATGAAATGTGGGTATTTTATTGTCAACATTATGAATGTCATCCATGGGTTATCAGCATTAATTCTAACATAAAAGCATGATGCAGTTATTGCTTAAAACCACCAAGATCATTATAAAGACAGATGCTGGACAGAGAGACATTTAATACTGTGAGCTGGTTACATTACTGAAGAGTTACTATTTCTGCTTGATTTGACTAACAAATGGCTCCAGAATGTTGTTAACCACCCATTCTTTTGCAGGCTGCTTTTAGCAAATGCTACATTCATTTGTAATCACCAGTGCACACTCTGTTTAGTTTCTAAGGCACTAGAACCTGGCCTCTAAATAGGATTGGTGGTAGTAAGAAAAGAGATATCTCAGAAAAAAAATAATCAGGCTATCACTCCATTTCTAGCAAAAATTATAGAAAGTGGTGCTTTGTTCACAATAACTTTTTTTACAAAGGGTACTTTTGACTATCTTCAGGGAAGACAGAACCACAAAATCAGTTAGATTGGAAAACACCTCTTATCTAAGTGCTTCTGACAACAAACAATTTTATGATGGTAAATACCTTCAGCCACTGTAGATACTGTTCCATTAGTAAGAAAACATACTGTGTACACATAAAAAACGTAGGTAGATGGAAGAATTATTGAAAATCTATCTTGACCCTTGAAGAATTTTCTAAAAGACATCATTTGTGATAGTTTTTATAATCTTTTATGACTCCTTTTTCAAAGAGGAAACACACACAAAATAAAATTACATAGACCAAAAAAACTTAGAATCATAGAGCGCTGCTCTACTAGAGCACTTCCTCAGGTTTCAGTAAACCTTTTCAACCCTATGTCAGGAAAGCAGATAAGGTTAATGGATTATGTATTTTCATAAGCATGTTTCTTATCTTGGTTATTCTGCCCTTTAAAATATGAAGCAGACTCCCTGAAGTCACATAAATAATAGTTTAACCTGAGACCTTCAAAAAGGTGGTTGATGCCCTTGCCTTTGGCTGTATTTTCTTTACTATGTCAGATAGGAACAAGAAGAATTACTCTGTGAACAGGTGATTAAAACAAAACAAAAGAAATCAAAAAAGGAAAGGAAAAAAGTGTCTACCACCCCCTGCCCAAACTTTTTCCATGAATACAAATGAAGCTGATAGAAATGGCAAGTGACGGGCAAGGATGATAAAGCACCCAAGCAATGCACCACAAAGGGTAAAGTACAAAATAATGCAGTTATCACCACACAACTTTTGTAAATTTTCTACTGAAGTCATACACTGTATTGTCAGATGAAGTCAAGATTGGTTTTGATTTTCCTCTTGACATTTGCCAACTGTTAAGCGCTACCAGAAATTAATTATTGTCATTCAGCCTTGGTTTGAACTCCAGGTGGGGTAGTTCAGCTTTTATTTGTATAACAAAGTAGTAACCCTCATTTTGATTTTTGAGCTTTCATTCTTGCTTTTACTGTCATTGATGCTAGTTTTACTAAGCATCTCTCTTGGAGAAGACTTTAAAGCTTTTCATACTATTAAAAGCCAATAACTTAGCTCTGCCAACTAGCTTTTCACATATGGGCATCAAGAGACTATTTTCCCAGATTATCAAGTAAGAAGAAATCAAATGAAAAAAAAACCAAAAACAAACAAAAAACCCTGGTAAAAAAGAGGTCTACTTTAAAAATACTGACTCATCTTTCATGAACTACAGCCATCCTGCTTGCATGTTTCCTACTCTCACAGTATGCTATCAAATCAGTGTAAGTCCCTAGGAATTCTGACATCTGATGCCATTTACATTAGACTACTCTCCAAATCCCTTGCTCAGCATAAGTGATGGAACACACAGAAAGAGTATCTCCCTGCTAGTATCACTTGCAACAAGTAGCAGTGAGAAAACAACTAATACATTAAGCTACAAATTACCTATATCTACACCATGTTATCTATAAGCTACAAATACATTAGTTTGCTAGGCTAAATTGAAAAACCATTCACTTATCTAGTGACTGGATGTGAGCTTTCAATCATGTTTCATGAAATTTAGCATCCAATAACACAATACACTATTTTGCATAGACCATGACACACTACAGTTCATATGAATCAATGGAAGATAGGAACAATTATACAGAGACCACATGAAATGCATGACGAGATCTTTGGGAACCTCAAAAATCAACCACAGTAATTTGGTTGAATGTCAAAATACATAACAGAAGGAACACCTTTTTATAGTAACCTGTCACCCTGATTTTTGTAAGACTTTCTAAGACTTCTGATATTTACATATTTGCAAAGAACTTTCTCACACACTTTCTGTAAACAGCTCACTGTTTTTTTGCACTCCTTCATAGAGGAGGAGAAAAACTGATGGACTGTTTGTCTGTCTAGTGTCTTTGGAGAGGTGGCACTGCCACCATCCAATCCACTGTCATTTTTGGAAAACTATACTGGAGTCAGAAAAAAATAAACTTTCTTCTCCTCTCTTCTGATCACCTGAGCTGCAGTGTGTGTCTGTGTTCTTTTGTGTCCTATAGCGACAGTAACCAACAAAGCAGAATCTGGATATGTGCCAGTCTAGTAACAGAAAAACTCAGTTGCCTAAAGGAAGTTGTGATGGTTGCCCACAACCATAAATCTTACCTGAGACAGACACATCAGCTTAAAAGATCAGACTTTACTCAGGCTGCTTCTCTCACAGCCTTCTGATTTCTTCTTCCTTCTGTGCAACCAGCTAGCTCTTTTTTCCTCTCTCTCACACCCTGTTTGCCCTTCAAGTACCATCTTCCCTTCTCTGTGCCTCTCCCAGCCACCACAACACAGTCAGCAGACTCCAACTGACTCAGGACTAGCCAACCCCCTCTTTTGTAGGGCTCTTCCTTATTGGTTACAGCTGTATCTTGCTAAGGGTAATCTTTCGTAATTAGTAAAGTTGCCCACAGGAAGTGTTTTCTTAAGTTAACAGTCTGAACTGAACATTATTACATTGTTACTGTGGCTTTATTCCTTACTCTGGGTAAGTAGTAATTCATCTGGAGAAATACTAGAAAGACAGCCTCTATAAATGATGACAATTTTGTTTAAATCTTTCGTGACATTCATGCAAACACATGACCAATAAAAAAAAACCTACTAAACCTTTTAGGAAATCCTTGCTGGATTTCAGGAATGTTTTCCACATTCTTAAGCCTCTATCTTCTAAAAGATAGATAGTTCCAACATGGAGATCACTACCTTCCCCTGTGGGACTCCTCAGTGCAGAGACATCTATATAGTGGCAATTGAAGGTGTTGCCTGTACAAAAAAAGATCCATAAAGACCTTCAGCTCTCAAGAGAAAATTTCCCAGTTCCACCAGCTCTGCTTGCAGGACAGGCTGGAGATTAAACCCAGTAGTGAATGGAGCCTAGGCAAGGAGGCAGGGAGTCATAGCTGAACGCTTTAATTAGGAGATACAAAAAGTGCTGACATGGTCTTGGAGTGCCCAGGGCTGTAGCCAGTAGAAAGAACTCCTTCAGAAGACTTCACTGCTTCCCTGCTGAATCAGACTGGGTCTCTGTGTCCCCTATTCTCCACTCCAGCATTTTGCTGGGAAGCAGCTCAGTCAGTGTTAAGGGATCTGTAGAAGAGAGGAGATCTGAGGGCAAAGAAAGAGATGGTTGAGAAGAAAAGCAGAGGAGGACTGGATCTCAGAGAGTCCTTAAAGATCCCAACATTGGCTGGGAATTTCTGGTAAGGAGATTTTGGCATACACAGAACAGAGAACTGGGATTCCACTACAATGATACCAGTGTATATTATCTATCAGTGGTGGTTACATACACGCTTCCCATCACTTGTGTATTGAAAACACACTAAGGCAATCATCAGGTTTTGCTAAATGTTTCCATGTTGGAAATTATGTTTTTGAGGATCACTGCAAGCCAACAAAGGCTCCCAAGCAGAGAGAAAAAAAAGAAAAAACACCTCCTAAGCAAATGTGCCAACTGTAGCTTTGTATCCACTAACCTCTAAAGGATGTACTTGCTTCAAATGGATACATTTAGTAAGAAAATTTTCAGGATCTTATCACAATTGCTTATGCATAACACATGCTACTTTAGATCCAATTTTGCCTTCAAATACCAGGATGTAGTTCTTCTAGAACAAAAAAAAACAAACAAAAAACAAACAAAAAAAATTAAAAAAATACTCCTAATTACTAAGAGAGAAAATGGGTAACATGCTGAGTTCAGCAAAGTTCACAGGTTCAGAATTTCACTGAGCATATCTCAGCTTCCTTGACTTTACCTTTTCATTGAAACAAAACAACTAATTAATTCTCAGCTATTTCTCTGTTATTCGTTTATTGCATATAATTTTTTCTGTTATTGCAATTTGCTGCTTGCTAGGCTTCCATCATACTCTTTTACATGTGAATAATGTAATACATCTTGTCACTGATAACATCAGAATTCTTGCACACAGTTGAATACTGATACAGATTAAATTGGAAGGTACTATTGTTTTCACATTATTTGCTTTTTTCCCTAGGACTATGAGTAAGGAAGCATATTATCACTTCATTCAAAAATTACATGTGTAGTAACCTACATGTTTAATAGTTTTCACTGCTCTGAGGTTATGTAGAGTGCAATGATCATCCATTTATTTAACTCATATATACAAATCCCATTGTACATTTTCTTTGCTTTCTGTTTCAGCAGAATTCTGTGGATATTAAAATTGTCATTATCTACCCAGAGGCAGTTTCAAAATACCTACAGGCATCTTGCTTAGCTATTGCTTGAGGCTTCAGAAAAAAGTAGTGCTATACAAAGCTGCAAAACCTATAATATATATGTAGAAAAAAATCTGTCATTTTGTGGTATTGCAACCTGTAAGACATATGCTGGAGGTCTAAAGCTGCCATTGGTAAAACAGTCTTAATATTCCTATGAATTCTACATAAGAACTTGCTAGCAGAAGCACATTGCTTAAGGCAGTCCTACATAAGACAACAGGTTGAAAGATGAATGGGTCCCTGGGCTGAAACAGATGATTTTTCTTAAGTATGAGTGCTCATAGCACAATTTCATGAACTTCTACAGTGCCAGCTGGTAATATAATACCATTGAGGCAAAATTCACACTGTGGCTTAAAAAGTCCTGGTTCTAAACTGGGAAGAAAATGATGAACACATCTAAGTATCAAGCAAATAGTTACAAGATTATTTAGGGTAAGAGGCAAAGGACAGACAGTCTGCATCTTCCATCACAAGACACTCTCAAGGAATGCAGAAAAATGATGCTGGGAAGTCTCAGAATGCTTGTATAATTGTTGGGAGAGACCACAAGCTGTGTTACTTATTACCTGCACTAATACAAAATTAAGGACATCAATTATAAACAAACAAACAAGCTATTCTTTACAAACTTAGGAAGATATACTGTTGTAAATGAAATCTTAATGGTATTGAACATCTGACACCAGACCAGAAGGGTAAAACTAAGCAATAATAAAGAAAAATGTGAATTATTGAATTACCATTATTCTTCACTACTTACACAGAAGCAGAATCACTCATGCTAAAACAATAACAAAATATATTCTGTTGAGTAACAGCTTCTGTGATGTGAAGTAGCAACTATTGTAGTGTGATCTTCCAAACCTTTTAGGGTGAGGTAAATTGTACCTGAGAGCACAAAAAAATTAGCTGAGAAGATTGTCAATGTAAATTCTCACACACTTGAATGCAAGTTCTTGGAATAAAATCTTTAGATCAAAGGACAGTACTGTTGAATCCAGCAATGGAGAAGTCTAGACTTGAAAACTGATGTTTCATATAAGAAAAGCAGTGTGCGTCCCATGTACATAAAAGAAGACTGTTAAAAGAAATCCATGTGTTTAATTATACAGGATTAGTGAGACCTTTACTTATAGTCTTGCTCCTAGTTCTGTCTATTACACTCAAAATCTTGCTTCAAACTCATCTGTGGAATTGACCAAGAGGAAATCCATCCACAGGCACCACTCACACATGGCCACTGGCAACTGTTATCCAAGGTACACATAGGTCAGGCCAAAGCAAACCCAGACATGCCCTGGGACCCTGTACTCTCAGGCCAACACAAACCCTCTGTCATGATTTCTGTCACTAGTAATGGCAAAGGTCGTGTGTCTGTGCTACAAGTGTACTTTTAGAAAAAAAAAAAAAAAAACAAACCAAAAACATTGATAAATTCCAAAAGGTTAGAAAGAACTGAAGTATATGACTTAAGTAAATTCACCTGTTTATTCACAGAACCTTCTTGTGTGCACAATGAAGAAATTTTTCAGGAAGACTTTATTTTTTGCTTTAGCTAGAAAACTGGTACTGAGAACTGAAGGCTCCAAATTGAAGATGCACAAATTTAGGATTGAAATAAGATATATATATTTAACTCAAAAGAAAATTAACCACTAGTGAGTAATTTTCTGAAGACTTAGAAGCTTCCTATACCTTGAAATAAGTAGATGAAAATTGTCCTTGAAAAAAAGAAAAATAAGAAAAGAAAAGCTAAATAGAAGATATTATTTATGAAGTATTAATGTAGTAAAATTATTTATTTTCTGTAATGCAAGACACTTCAGCTATGTGGTTTTACTGGGTTTTTCTGACTGTGATCCATGGCAATCTTTTCTTTGATTTCCACAGAGTGATTTAATTTGCCTATAATTCTAATGAGAGTTGAATTGGAAAATTTAGAAAAAACGAAGTCTTTAATAAATAGTATCCCTGCTCAGGATTTGTAAAGTACGGGCTGAAAACCTTAGAAACACAGAAGGGACTATATAGTGAATATTCTAATGCACTGCTGGATAACACAGTGCTTTCTCTGATAATTGGCCATTCACAGTTCTCAAAACCTGCAAGAAAGAATAATTGCCCTAAAAGCCAAAATGCTGTGCACTAGAAACTACTAATGACAGGTCAGTTCTTTTTCACCTTATTACAAGTTTTCATGTAATCAAAGATCAAAGATCTCATCAAGATATCAGTGTATATCCCTAGGACAAACGTTGGTCATATTTTTTTTTCCACTGAGTGGTATCATCAGTACATTTTAGCAGGGAGTACTTTATGCTACTTTATCAATTATTAATAGTTTAAAGGAATTAGAACAAACGGCCTGAACAATCTGAACGTGAGAAAAATAATGACCCAGAGAATGATTGGACTATGTCATGACTATGTGCCAAAATGTTGGTTTTTTTTCTGCCTTATGAACACCAAGGTAGAAGTAAAATTTGAAAATTAACATTAAACAGCTCAAGTTGACATTCATATTTGAGTTTCTGTTTTACAATACAATACAATATTTGGGACCTTAAAAAATACAGATGCATAGCCTAGATGCAGTTTTTTCTAGATTTCCATTAACATCTGTTTTTATTCAGTATTTCTAAAATGCCATGGCAAGAATCATGACAAATATGTATTACATAGAACATATAATATATGTTCTGACACATCACTATTCCATTATTTTAATTCCTGCCAGTCATTTTGAAGGCAAAAACATGATATGATTTTAAAAGATTAATTTCATAGTGTATTTGGGCTTTACATTTTCTCTCTGGGAAAAGGGGCTTCCTACTAAACATTTTCTGATTCAAGCCTACTATTTGTCTATAATTACCTTAAAATTATAATATTTAGAATTCATTCCCACAGGAGCTGAAAATGGCAAATGAATACTCTATGACCACTGATCTCATAACCAGCTAGCATTTAGAAGCACATTCAACAGCATAGAGAAAACACTCTGTAGCCCCTGCCACCAGTCAATTTCTCTCAAAGGAGGGAGAAGTTGATCCAAAGGNAAAAAGAAAAAGAAAAAGAAAAAGAAAAAGAAAAAGAAAAAGAAAAAGAAAAAGAAAAAGAAAAAGAAAAAGAAAAAGAAAAAGAAAAAAGATTTCTTACCATCACATATCAGCACTGGAGCTCTAAGTACTTTTTTCTTTGATATAGCACTCACAATTTGTCCATATGCTCTACCCAATTAAAACTGTAGTAGAAAAAACATGGACTTACAGAGCAGACTACTTTAGACATGCACAAATCTAAAGCCAAGTGTTCCCTTATAAAAGCCTAAGAGATGTGAAGAGGTCAGGGAGCAATATTTGGCTGTGGTATTTAGGCCTTTTTCCCTCACTTAAAAGAACATAGTAATTGATCATATAGGATTCATTGATGCAGAACTCCTTTTATTCCCTGTGTAGAACTCTTTGCCCTCTGCCTCACCCAAGGATTTAAACAGCTATGCCGCTTATATGTCTGTCCAGTTTAAAAATCTAGTTTCCTATTTTTAAGTCAATTTACTCTTCATCCTGACCTAAGATTTCTGTTGCTACAACCCGCTGTCACTTTTTATAGCAAAGCCAGTAAACTTTGCAATCAAAGTAGCAGTTCTGCCAAGACAATATAAAGCACTGTTCAAGCCCCTCAAACCTTTTGTAAAGCAATGATTATGTGTTCCAATTTTGCTTTTTAAGCCTGCAAACACTTCACTTTTTAAAGTTCTACATATTCCTCAACTCCTTCACTAAAAACTACTTTCCTTCCTTCCTTCCTTCCTTCCTTCCTTCCTTCCTTCCT
>VXBU01013707.1:147410-172460 GCA_013400315.1 Bombycilla garrulus | reverse complement strand
TTCCTTCCTTCCTTCCTTCCTCTCATATTCTAGGATAATAAATTACCTATTTCAACAGAGGCACAGACTTTTAAAAAAGTATTTCACATTACATTGATTAGCAACTGCATTTTCCTTGACTGCTTGTAGTTTGGTAGGATAAAATAAATGAGCCCATAGGTATACATATATATATAGGTATATATATATCTGTTAGGTTTAAATAATACATGAAAGTGACTGGTAGCATTAAAAAATGAGAAAGTATATTTTTGAAGGACAAAATACTGTGTGTTCAAATGTATTTCTAGCATCAAATGCTAGCATTATACACTTAAATCAGGAACTTTGCTTCTTTCAAAACATAATTATACTCTTCAAAGAGAACTACTGAAACTACCGTGTACTTTTATGAAAGGGTACGATGCAACTATTCTTTGCAGAGCACTTTTCATACAAACTGTATTATGAAATGTACCACAGAGATAAATAATAGTTCCACAGTCAAATAACAAACAATAGCAGAGAGAGAAAAACATTAAGTTGTGAGGGATGGAGAAGAATATGTTCCACAAAATTTGAAAGGAAGGTAGAGTCAGTAAGACAGATATAAAGGCATTTCTAGTAGGCAACAACAATAAAATAAGGTTTTTAGAACAGCTAAAGTAAGACTGTATAAATAAGATCTATAAGGTCGCTACTATGCAAGCAGATGAAGGAGAGTGAGTTACAGCCACTAAGTTAAAGTTACCATTTATTTTCTGCCATTTTCTGACTAATGGCCATATGGCCAGTGAAACATTAAAAGTTGAAACATGCTGACAACCACCAATGTAAAAGTATGAAAAATTGACATGATAAGCCCAAGTAAGTGCTGTCAATACTTAACATGTGAAATAAATGTCAGGGGGTTTATTTGACTAAACACTGGAGTAGTTAACCTTTGATGCTATGAGTGATCTTGAGTGAAAATAAGAAACCACCAGAGGAAAGCCGGTATTCTGAAAAACTCGTTACTGTTTTGTGAAGGTCCTGAATGAAAGAATCAGATATTAATAAAAGAACAGATATTATAGCTACTGGCCCCTTGAGCAATGCTTCAGATGAGTAAATTTAATACAACGGGCACCATACCATGCAAGAGCGATCTTATCATAGCATTAGTACCAAATATAATTTTAAAAGGTAACTAGACCTTTAGAGAGGATAAAGGAGAAAGAAACATCAGTAAATTCTACAATGAAAAAGTGTTGAATCTGAGAAAGGAGTAATTTTTTTTCATTGAGTTAATGATTTTGATAAGGTCAGTTCATGTAATGGCACCTAGTTAGTGTCTGGCTCAAGTTTATTGAGCAACCACAGAGGAACAGTCAGACAGAACAAAGGTGTACAGTACTGTAAAAACTGCAGAAATTGTGCTATTGGAAACGCAGATCAACCCCTCTATATAAAAGAGAAAAAGAGCACATATTGCCTTTCATGTTGAAGTGAATAGAAACATTATAGGAGTTGGATTTCTTCTTTTCCCCAGAATTCTCTGTAGGTTGGTATTCTTTTTTACTAGAAAAGTGAAAAGACAGGTGAAAATAACAACTACCTTCACTAAAACTGACAGTGAATTTCCAGCTTTCTTTTGCAGAATAGGAAGTTAATAGATAAGGTGTATCAAAGACTGTCCTTGTGCTTGTGAACAAATTGACTAGCATCATCAGCTTTAAAATGTCTAGAAAACTTTTCAGTCTCTTAAATTTTAGGAATTTGATCTGAAAGGAATCCAGTGTTTAATAGAAATCCAGGAGGATGGATTAGCAACATCCTTACAGAGGAAGCAAACATCTTAAGTGAAAAAATTAGAAGCCCTTAAAAACTGTGAGGCTGAGTGAAATCAGCACTGAGAGTGAGACAGCATTGTTATTTGACTCATATCAAAAGTGAATTGCTCTATATTTATTTAGGACTGATTTACCTTGTTTTCTTATTCATTAACTGTCTGAAATTAATAAAGTAAATAAAATTTTACATAGTATTTCAATATGGAATTAATCTTCCCTTTAGATGATAACTTTCCATATAATGCATTTAATGTAGGGGCTATTTAATGATTAAAACTTTGAAAATCAAACTATATTATATTACATATTATGCACCAGTTCTTCTCAAAAACTTTAAAAGCATTTTGCCTGCAATTACAGTATGGTAAGCAGCGATTAATCTATCAATCACAGCTGAGTCAATATTTCTGAATCACATTTAACAATGTTGCCTTAGAAATGACCATGTAAATCTGTGAGAAAATAAGGATGAAAAGATATAAATAAACCAAATAAATCCTTCTACTAACTTGTTTGAATCAATCTCTGAACAATGATCTACAAAAGCTAACACTGATTATCTGAAATCCATACAGGGTCGTACAGATTAATCACAATTGCAATGTTGTGACATGAAAAATTGTAAGAAGGACCAATGAAAGCTTCTGCTTAGATGAAAAAAATTCTGGCTGATAGAGTAACTATTTTTTTGCCAAAATAGAAAGTTGAAATCAAATTAACTGCTGCTCTGTATCAAGTCTGTCTTAACAATGAAACTTACCACAACGACAGAAAAAATGGAGATGTTATTGGCAGAATGCATGGCAACAGATAAATGCAACAAATGTACAAGCAACAGTTATCTTCAAGAAATAAGAATCAGATTTTTTTCCAAGGCACAAAATTATCTCCATAGGTCTGACATCTATAATACCCTAGAGAAATTGTCTGCTATTGTTTTATCATGTCAGTTCGATTTAAATCCTCGATCCAAAGGTCCTTGCAGGCAGTTGTAAAGGCTTTTGAATCCTAGGTACAATCTCAAACACATGATGTTTTTCATATCTAAGCACTTATTTATTGTATAGGATTGAAATCTCTTCTCCAGCTCCCCTAGAGGAAAAACATACTAATTGGCATTGGAACACTGAGTTTCTTATTAACCAGCATTGTTTCTAGTAAGAAAAATGTAAAAATTTAATGAGTATTCCACAGAAAAAAAATCACCAAAATATCTGCCAATGTAAACTGCTTAGGCATCATTTGTATGCTTTTTCTAGAAATCAAAAAGTAGACTATGATACTTTATCTCCCTCACTTGCCTTAAGCCTAATAACAAACTAGCTGAATAGGTTTCTTTGGCTTCTGCTTTGGCTAATTTACACATTCTTTTGAATAAATATGCCAATTTTTTGCAAAATTGGTGTGCAGTTAGTATAGGATACCTACACTTAGCAATGTTAAGTTAAGCTTACAGTCTGTGGGCAGAAGCTGGCCTGAAAGATATTTCTACAGGGCTCCTACATTCCCCTAAGTGATAATTAGGCAAATAACAAAGGACAACCAATCAATAGAGCCTGACCAGGGAGACAACTCCATCTGGATATATTCTTTGAGACAGAAGCAAAACTTGTTTCTCCTACCAGAGTCAACTGAGGTGGAAAGGAGGACATGAGAAGCCTTGCATGTTATGCTGCTTCTTCTGCTGCCAGTCAATATTGATCACCAAACTGGTACACACCACAGGTGGGGGACACTCACTTGAACACATAAGCACACATGGGAGGAATTTCAGAGTTGCTTTGCTTTGCAATCAACTGGCTTTGGCTTCTCTGAGAATCTTCTAATAAATAAGTCTCCTGTTTATATGTCTAATTACACACATTATTTAATATAGCTTTATTTGTCATAAAATGTCTGAATTTCTTAGTCTCTCACAATAAAAATTATGAGATTTTACTGGAGCTTCAGAATGTTATCTTAACTAACAACTTTAGAGCTCTGATGCAACAACAAAAAACACAGTCTAATAATCAAAGAATACAATTACAGAATAGCTTGGGAAGGAATAGGCATATTTCAATCTTTTAATTTTCATTACTGTTTTATAAGAAAGTTCCATAGAATGTAATCTTATTCCTAAAAATTTAATTATTTTGTCTTTTTTTTTGTAACAGAAATGGAAAGAACTAAGTGCCAGTAAAAATTTTGTTGCAAATATACAAGTATAGATTTGATATTTAATTCAGGAAAAAATGTTATATCTATGACTTTTTCTCTTTTTTTTTTTTTTTTGGTGATATACTTCACTGCTAAAATGTCTTAGAAATGGTAAATATAAAACATATTTATTTTACAGTTATAAATGAAGCATTGCTTCATTAAACATTCCTCTAACAGGTCTTGTAAAAATAACTTTACTCTTGGGATCACTCAGGTAAGGCTATGCCTCATGTTATTTTTAATCTTTTTTTTTTTTTTTAAATATATATTATACCAGAACAAATAGAACACATATACTGCACAGATTAAGTAGTATTTTCCTTCTGGTGAAACCCAGTTCTCTTCATAGCTCTCCTAATCTAGATCTCTATTCAATATTAATTTCCTTTCTACATCCTACTTTTTAAAAAACCACTAATGTAATCTAATCCATTGGTGACATTTACAGGGAGTGAATGAAGACCTGTTTACTGAAACCTTATATTAGTTCGTTCATTTAAACGATCCTTCCAGGAAGATATCAAGAATTAAGCAAGTAGCATCTGATACATATTCCTCCAAGGACATTTGTTCTTTCCAATTTCTTATAAGAAATCTCGTTAGGTTTTAATTCAATTTCTCATCAAGAATTGCCACCTGCTTTTAATTTGATGCACAACAGAAATTTGCAGACTCCCAAACACTAAAATCATAAACATTTGTGCGTTAGCTTTAAATCTATTCAACATGATGCAGGAAGGAAGATCAGTTTAACTGGAAAATATGTTTGATGTGGAACTGGAGAGGCAGAGTTCAGATCTGTGGTCAGCCTCAATATTTACGTGTCATCCTGGTCAACCACCATGTGGCCCCGAAACTACTTATGTGCCTACAGAGAAGCTTATACAGAAAAACACCATCTGGCTGCTTCACCATCTAAAGTTTACACAACAAGCAAGGGAAAAACTGAACCTCTCTTCACTCTCTTTTCTGTCAAACCCTTCTGCATTCTCCAATTAATCATATCACATGCTGAAGTACAGTACAAATGCTGTGTGTTAAGTTCTTCCTTCATTCTGACATACATATATGTTCTCATTTGAGATATTTCTAGACCATAAAATTCTGCCTACATTCATCTCAATACCTTGCTCACTATTTTGCCTGTGGTTAGTCCCATTCTTTTATGCTTATGTCTGCTTATTTAGGTACACAGAATGCAAGTCCCTCCCTCATGACTCCATACCAGTCCCACAGGCAGAGGGCCACAAAGCTTAGGGAGCATTAGCACATGTAAATACTGTAAAGATTCTAGGCCTTAACCATTCTCTAGCTGCATTTTCTTTAAAGGAAGACGTCATGAGAAATATAACAGAAATACTGGGATACTCAGGAATTTAATATTGCTGGCTAGAGAAAAGTATAAAACAAGTAAGGCAAACCTGTTCTGTCCAATGTGCTAGTAGCAGAAATGGATTTGATCACATTTATTCACTTTTAGGTGGCACTGTATTGTTGTGCAAAATATCTGTGAAATCAGTATCTGGGAGAAATATGATATTGAACAGGAAATAACACCTTCCTTGATGGACAGACAGTCATTTTTTGAAAGAGCCTAATCACTAGCAAACACTTACAACCAGCAGAAATACTGAAATAAGCACTTCTTTCTGAGAAAAGGAAGCTAAGGTGGAGAGATACAGAGACATTATTAAGCCTAATGCACATATCTAGACATTATTAATATTAATAATGATTTCCAATGATGGTGTAATAATCTTTTTTTTTTCATGTTTTAAAAAGCAACCTATAACTACTACAAAACCACTTCTAATCTATTAGACTTATAACTCTATTTCTTTAGGCTCTCACCCATATGAATATTCTTCATGAGTTCAATATGCTCATTTAAAAATTATAAAGATTTCTGAAGAAAAAAGAAAAAATATAAATCCAGCAGGAACTGTACAGTAAGGCAATTTCTACTAGAAGTCAGGCTCCATCCACAAATTGCTATACTTATTTGTAGCAGTGTTTTATGCAAGATAAACTGCTTCTTCTGGAGGCTTTATTGGTTGCCTGTATGAACAAGAGATGGACCCAACATTTTAGTAAGACAGACATTTGTTCAAAATTATTACTATTGAAAGATATTGCCTGGCTATGAAATGGTTATTCTATGGTTTAGCTTCTTTGTAACATATCCAGTAGAAATTCTAGTAATCCAACAGGACTGGCTGTCCTCCAGATGCACATACTTCTAATGAATGGGTTAAATTTACTCATAGCTTGATTCCTGATTATAAATTCAGAGCTTCAGTCATAAAACTGATCATAATCATAATTGAAATAAATTACCTACAAGATTTTTTTTTAGTATCTGGAAAATATTTAGAGCATATGCCATTACAGCATTATGTCATACCTATCAAATATTAGCATGCCTACTAATTCTAGACTATAATCAAATCTATTACAGTCAGTAGCAGACACACTATTTGTTTTGATTATGATTATCCACTTTCTTTTACTGGGGAAAAACAGTAGAAGTATTGATATTCATACCTGAGAATTCACAATTAGTTAGCAAATACAAATGAGAGGATGATGCAATTTTAGTCTTATTTAAAGATTAATAGTAATACAGTTTCAGTTCCTGAAACTTCTTTGCATTGGTTAAATTTTTCGTAAATTTTAAAATTGAGACAAGAATCTGCTTTCCTTTATTTTTGAGAATGAATGTATAGAGACAGTTTCATTAAGAATAGCAGCACTGTTTATCTAGGAGAAGATATCTTAGTCACCTAAAAATAAGCAATCTGCATAATACATTAACTTCTTCAGTTATGAACTGATGAGGAGCAATAAGTGATGAATAACTTGAGAGAGTCATCAAAGCAGTTTGACTTCAGAACTCAGGTGAGTAACCAGGGAGCTAGTTTCAACAGTTTCATTATGGGATCAGGTAAATATTTAGCATCTACTCTTGTGAGATATAAATTTCATGTCCAAGAAAGAGCTTTGTGGATGTTTGTTCAGTGCTCTCATCTTCCCCACAGGAGAATGGGAATAAAATAATAACTATGTATTAATGTAATACAAGCTGCACGTTCAATCAAGTCCCCTGAGCAAACTAATGCATGTAAGAAAAACCAAGAAATTAATTTCCACACAAAGATTTTGCTCACGACTTTTATAAATTATAGATTACTCCATTTGATTAAGCTGTTCCTATATTAGTCATGTTGCAGCAGACAGCAAAAAAAGCAAAGGTTTTGCCAAAATAACTTGTAACATTATTTAAATAATGTTTTAAAAGTTTGCCACTATTATAAACTTTTCTTCAAATCCTTTCCCTGCTAATCTTACCAGATTAATTTTACTGGATTAGCAGGTGTGTGCCTTGATGGCAGGAACCCCTGTAACTGTGGCCTCACCTTTAAAAAAGGATGCTTAAGTACTTGAATGCATCCTAAGGAGGGCAACAAAGATGGTGAAGGGACTGGAAGACAGAGAGCCAGAAAGACCCAGGGCACAAGTGGAGCCTTGGAGGTGTAAAGCAGTAGGAACAGAGCCCCAGGGACCCAGAGGAGCCCTGACAGGGGCTTTGCTCAATGTCACTGAGGATAAGAAGCAACCCCTGGGAGCCACTCCTGAGCCCACCTTGGAAGTCGAGAAAGCTTCCTCCTACCAGATGGGAGGCCCGAGGGCAGCATACACCTTGTCGGGCAGGCCCAAAGGAGACCAAGAGCTGTGCTCAGTGCTGCAGAGGAAGTGCTGCAGGGGACAAGAGGCTGCCTGTCTTCATGGGCCATGAGCAGCAGGCAGCAACACGCCAAAAGTGCCCAGAGGCCACTTTACTGTCACATGCTTGATGCTGCAGAGAAAGGAGAAAACCTGCCAAGGGCCAGTGCCAGTCTTTCCCAGCAGAAAATTCCTTCCTGACCCAAAGGTGGTAATCAGCTATTCCCAGAACAGTACAAGACCTGCCTCTTCATCCCACACACTGGGCATACCTCCCAGGAGATCCCTGACTTCTATTCTGCCTCACCTAGAGCCATGTTGGGGTCTTCTAAGAATGAGCATATGCCCTTGGCCTGATCCACCTTGGGAGCAAGAATCCCTCCTCACCTGGCAGGGCACCAGTGTGCGCTCCAAACACTGAGATCCCTTCCAACACGTCTGCACGTCTTTTCTTATGACTGCTGCCCCTGGCTCCACACAGAGTAGATGATCTTTGAAAGGGACTCTGCTGGGAGATGATTTTGCAGTGGAGCACCTCCAGAAGACTTGGCCAACCTCCAATTCTCCTCCCTCAGCTTCAAGTGACTCTACCAGCTCCTCAAGGACTTGTGTGTTGTACTTGGGCTGGTTCCAGGCTGAGTATGGCAGTGGGAGGTGGAAGGATGCTCCCTTTTATCCTGTCCCAGGATGGTGGCACTGTCCCACAAGGGTGATGAGGTCCTCCATTTATAATTCCACTTCCAACAGCCTCATTCTCCACCCAGCATCCTTCAGAGGAGAACCTTTGGGATGCTGGCCCCAAGGAAGTCCCTGTTCTGGGAGGCCCAGAGTGCTGTCCCTGCACTTGGTGACCATGCAGTGGGCACAGCTGCTGGGTGACAATGACACATTCTCTGCCATTTGGCTCCCAAGAACAAACCCCATGCTGTTATCTTTCTTTCAGGTCTTGGAGAAAAACAATCCTGCAGCTCAGAGGTTTTCTCTATTATCTGTCAAATTATGCAGAACTCTGTGTTACATACTCCTCCTCAGTATACCTGAATATTTACTGACTGAACTCTTGTTGTAGCACGAACAAGTATTTTTTGTGAACAAATAATCCACTTTCTCAAGAAAATTATTTTAGTAGCCCATGTTTTTAAATAATAACAATAATAAACAAAGATATTAGTATTCCTTAGAGTTAAAATGAAAGATTTTTTTTTTCCTCTCTGTGAGGAGCTTATATAGGACTAAATACAAGACAAAGAACAACTGAGTATTTTCTGAGATTTCAGTATGTTCTGATATCCAGCCACAAGATGATGTACAGCCCACAAAGTTACTTGAGTCTCATAAGAATGTTATTGACTACTGTAACCTGTGTAATATAGGATAAAGTGAAACAAAAACCATAGCAAAGGCAATAAAATGGCATTCAAACCATCTGCATCTCAAACTATTCCAACTTGTTTAAAGAGTTACTGATTACACTACTAAGTTATTTAACAGTGCTTTTTTTTTTCTTTTGACGCTTCTATGATCCAATCACCATTTTATTCTGTCTTTCTGTTTTGTATTGGTGAGTCCTGTTCCAACTAATGATAACTGGAAGGTCCAGCCAATTTCTTGATGATAGCAAAGTATTGCATAGACTCAATTAAATTTTGCGCTTTATTCAAATATTTCTAGCTGCGTGCAAGGGACAAGGTTTGTTAACACATGGAAAAACCCCAGTTTATTCAATTTTTGATATTTCTCATGCTTTCTTTTCCCTGATTTTTACAGTATTATCCCCATTCCCTTTTGAGAATGGAGATCTTTCATAGCAAAAAAATATTGCAGAAAAATAAAACATACTTCAAAAAGAAAGCTAATTCAACTATTCTTGTTTTGTGGTTAGCTCTGTAGAATTTGAAACCTCCTAGCTGTCTATTGATCTGTGTTAATAACTGTGTACTGTGGTACATAATGGACAAGTGCCACAGACTTAAAAGCATCATCATCTGAGGTATAATCTCTGCCTACATAGTCACCTTTCTGGACTGAGATGGATTATAATGTAAATTCACTTGAATCTCTATAACTGAAAGGCAACTTTCAATTTCCTCCATTTCCACATAAAAAGTTGGTATAGTTACAAAGAGATGTGGGGAGAGGAGGAGAGGGAGAAGACACGTGTGGGAAGTGCCTCCCAGCCATATGGCCAGATGTGTCTGCAGGCTGAAGTCACGGTATAGCTTCAGCCCTTCCCCAGTCTTACATAATTTCCTCTTTGTGAATTTGAGTTGGAAAAAATACTCAACTGCAAAGCAGGTTTTGCTTCCAGTCAGGACATTGTTATATCATCTGTTCCTCATGCAGAGCACTGCTGGATGATGTCTGTCTGTCTGTCTAACCACAGAACTGGCAGAGGGAGGGGAAGAGGAGCAAGGCAGGGCAGAATCCCAAAGCCTGTGTAAAGATCCAGGAATGAAGAACTTTAATACTATTTGGCATAATGATTTTTAACTTCAAAGAAACTTTTTCTTGCTGCCAGTTACATTGTGGCCATATTTATGTACCAATATGCTTGCTGTGTTCTGTTATTTAGAAGAATTATTTCAAACTTTGATTGGCAATCAAAAATCAGTTGACGGAGTGTGGCTTGTTGGGATTAAAGCTGAATGCTGGCACTCTGTCATACAGAGTGTATCCCCACAACAGGTAAGTAATAATCATCCAGAAATGTTCTGCTGCACATATCTGATTACTTAAATTAATCTTTAATGTGAAATTATTCTCAAAAACTGGCATCTAATTAATCTCACTGTGTTACAGAGAGAATCACACTGTTTACACATTCATAAAACACCAGAAACAGCCACATGAAAATTTTTCATTCCTGCCCCCGCATTTTTTTTCATATGGAACACAGAAATTTTCATTAAATATGGCTTACATGTGCGTAATCTTCAACGGCAGATTTGACACTGTCTTTTGAAATCATTTTAGTATCCCCTCATTGTGATTTTGTGATTAAAATCAGGAAAGCTTTGGAATTCTCTGAGACTGCCAGGATAAATTAGTTGTGAGTAATAATTTCTGTTCAACGTCCTGTGTTTAAATCTGAAAGTACAACAGTTCCATCTGGACTGTAAAACAAGCTAGGTTTTTAAAGTTAAAAGAGGTGAAAAGGTCCATGAGCCGTCACAAGCGATGCAGCATGTGGATCACTGTGACAACAATGCAACTTCCATTGCTAATGCAATTAGAGGTAATTAAGAGATGGAAATAGGAATGATTTTTTTTTTCTCAGTAGATTTTTTTAACTGCCTATAATTATACATACTTCCATGAAATTATATGCATTTATACTATTTTCCTACTAGTAAAAAGAGAATGTTTCTTAGCTTTGGTGTTCCCCTGTAATTAGATCTCAGCTTGCAATCTTTGCAATAAAAAAATGCTCATGTGAGGAGGGGAAGAAAAAATAAAAAGACACTTGTTCAACACTTGTATCTCCCAAGTACTAGTGTAATACTTTAACATCACTATTCTTCTCACATTTTTCAAAATCGCTGGAAATAAAATGCAGAAACCTTTTCCATATTAGGCCAGAGTTTAGCTTGGCAGAACCTGGGACTTTGGAAGCAGTTACCCCCAGGCAGGTGCAACCTAAAAACTCAAAAACCCTCAGTAAATTTTTGTTATGTTCTTACTGAGAAAACTCCCCTCCTTACTAACCACTCTGGGTAATGATGAAAAATGCCACCCTTTACAACTTCACCTTTTGTCCCCTGAACCAAATGGCTGAAGCCTGCAGTAAGCATAATTCAATGTGACAGCTTATCTTTTTGCCCAGTGGGGGTCTTCAATGAAGTGTGGCAATGAAAGCAATTTCCATGTTGATGATGACAGAAGCCTTTATGATTCAGATCCAAACCAGCTTAAAAAAGCAGGAGGATCCCACTACGACAAGCCACAAGTGTCTTCCCCTTTCAAAGGAAGTGAAATTGAGTTTATATATAGCACACATGGTACTTGGATTCCTTAAAAGTAAGCCATATAAAAACGTCATATATAATAGCATATGGTAGCAGAAGTGCTTGTAAACTCTTATTTGCAGTTGTTAATAAGACAGCCGTGAAAATCCAACCAGATCTAAAGCTTGGCATTGTTACTTCTCAGCCAGAGTGTTTGTTCTAAAGTTCAAAGTAACAAGAAATAAACTTTATTGTAGGAAAACAACAAACTTGATTACATTTTAATAATTGTAAAAAACAAAGACAAGCCTAAGAAACTTCTTTGGATACTATTCTAATTTCCTGTGACTATATAACTGCTACTCTACTTGCAACACAATCATCCTGTGCTTAAAAAGCATAAATGTGAGACATACAGTTTTAACTTTTATGAGGATGATATCAGTGCCCAAGGTGGTAGACAAGAGAAATAGACTGAAAATATATTCTTTTATATAAAGAAAATACAAATACATACATCCATAAGCATAGATAAAGCACTGTTATTTATGCCAAACTCTGTTATGAATTCAGATGTTTTTATATTTATATATATAAATAAAAAATAAATCTAATATATAACACCCAAAAGTATAGAAAGCATAATAATATTTTCATATCATAAAAGACCACTATACATAACTTTTATGCAGAACATGGCATTATATGAAATATTTGGATGTATATTATGTGTTATACAAAGAAATAGCTCCTAAATAGTAACTTCTACGAGAGGTTAACTTCCAAAATAAGCTGCTCAACGTATAGGAAGCCTTAAGTCTAGTATTTCATAAAGGTATCATAAAGCTTTGATACTAATTAACTTATATGGTAAGTTACTTGTAATTACATCATAATATATTTCAAAACCTTAATTCTGATTATCTTCGCTATAATAATGGATTTTTTTCTAATAGAAATTGTCATAGATGGGTTCAATCATTGAGATCAATACAAATTGTTGCATAAGCTTAAATTTATTCATTGGAGGAAAAGCAGAGACTTAGCTGTATCCTCGTGTCCTTTCTTTCAA
Organism: Bombycilla garrulus; assembly: GCA_013400315.1. Lineage (NCBI taxonomy): Eukaryota > Metazoa > Chordata > Aves > Passeriformes > Bombycillidae > Bombycilla > Bombycilla garrulus. The sequence continues at coordinate 159,708 of VXBU01013707.1, read as the reverse complement.
GTCAGTTTACATTTCCAAAACTGAAAATTCAAAATAAAATCAAGTAATTCAAACTGACAAATACTGATCACAGAAGTTCTTTCTAATTTCAGATATGTGTAAGGGTATAGAACAAACTTCATCCCTATGATACCAGCCCGTTCACATGCTTTTTTCCCTGTGACTTCAACCTTCAAGAGGTCCATGAAAAGAATCAATATAAAGTGGCCTGACATGCCAGAGCAGCTCACAGGTACATGGCGAAGCATGTCCTTTAACGCTGAGTTCACTACAGTGGTGTACTGGGTCTGGCTGGGATGCAGTCACTAAATTAATCTTCCCAGCAGTTCATGGGTGTTGTGTTTCCCAGCTGTGGCTAAAACCCTGCTGGTACCAGACCACTCTTTTGGCTGCTGCTGGACAGTGCTTGCGCAGAAGCATCAAGGCTTCTCTCCACACCGTTGCCCTTAAAGGCTGGGAGGAGGGAGTGGTAAGAGGTTAGACAAAGACATAGCTGGGGTAGCTGAGCCAAATTGAGACTTTGGAAGCAGGGACTCTGGAAGCACTTGCCCATGGGAAATCTCATACTGTTTCCCAGCAACAAAACCTCAGGGAATGGAGGAGGAAAGGAGTAAGTTTAGTGTTTAGGAGTTTCTCTGCCAAAACAACCACTACCTATGCTGAGGTGAGGCTCTGCTTTCCAGGGAGCAGCTGGACATTTGCTTGCTGATGCAAGGCAGTGAACAAATTTCTCTTTTTGCTTTACTTACATGTGCAGCTTTTTCTTTTTCTTATTAAATGGTCTTTTTGCCTTTCTTCTGTTTTTTTCCCCATCTCTCAGTACAGGGAAGAGAGCTAAAGGTAGGGTGGGTATTTTGCTGCTGGCCACAGTCAACCTACCACACAACTCATTTAGTGCAAATGGATGTCTCCATTTCAGGAAGAGAAGGCATTTTGCAAGACCAAAGTGATATGTTATATTATGGATTTTTCACAGCAACATCTATCTCTGAGAGCAGGAAATTAAAAGAACAAGCATTTCTTTACCACGACTATGCAGATATTTGCTGATGATATCCAAAATCACTGAGCCAGTAGAGTATCTGTACTTGGAGACATACAAAGCTCAACTGGTCCCGAGTAACCTGATGTAGCTTGGAAGTTGGCCCTGCTTTTAGAGGGCGACATGAACTCCAGCACTTGCTTATTACTTGAATTATTCCAGGGTTCTCTGATCTAGTACTCTGCTTCTTTCAGAGCACTATTTGAAAAAGTCATTTTCAGCTTACCAGCAGGCTTCCAATGGCTTTAATATAAGGTAATTTTTATGATAAGCCTAGCTGCCTGCATTCAGGAGCTGGGCTACTTGTTCTTTCTGTCTTTGCTGGTATTTTCTTTTTATTCACCAACAAAGAAACCATTAATCAGAAGCAACAAAAATGAATACAGGTGGTTGAAAAGGTAGTGCCAAAACAAAAGGCTGCCCTAATTCTCAATTACTCTTTTCAGAATGTAAAAAAAAACCAAACAAAACCAGTCAGCATTACTTTAATTAATTTTGGGCATTTATTACATTCACTGATGTGCAAGCATGTGGACCTGCTTTAGTTCTCTGAGGAACACGGGGAAGCCAGAAGGAACTACGCCAGGAGCCACAACTTCTAGTTGCAAAAAGGTCACCTTAACAGTCATCTAAGAAACAGTCGAAATGTTTGTCTGAATAGAGGAGTTTCCTCTATTCAAGGCAGCCATATTACTGACATATAGGCTGAGCCTAACTTATGAGAAGTTTTCACCTCCTCTTCTGCTAGTGAGCAAAGATATTTGAGAGATGCTTTCCACTGCACTGTATATAGTCTACAATTTAAAGCCATCATCTCCATCACCTAAGCATGGTTCTCACTGATAAAAAGGTAAGGCTGCCTTGACAAAATCACTGGCAGTGTTAGGACCATCTTTTCTGGATCACTGCATATTTTCAGAATATGAAAGATCTGTCAATGTATCAGAGTGATCTCTCCACAACTTACCTGTCAATAATGGCACACATATCAATGGTGACATTGGCAAAGCTTCCCAACTCGCCTTGCTCCACTGCATGCAAATCCACCAGCTGATCATCCACATGAATACTCTGCATGCATCCTTGAAAGAAGTGCTCAAATAACGAGTGATCCGAGTCATTCATCTGTACAGGAAACCCTGCAGAGAAGCAAAATAAAGAGCATTATTAACCTCATCTACTATGACTTAAACCAGGAGATTTTCATAGGAAAAGAAACACAGGTTTCCTAGACAAGGATAGAAAAAAGACGATGTAATAAAGAAATATTATAAAGTTATTAATTTACATTGTAATGTTATTGATTTAAGTAATTGTCAACTACCTGAAAGAATTTATACAGTACAGCTGATGGTTAAATAATTTATGTCTAAAGGATGAAAGTTTTCTGCTACCTTTTCATTCAGTCCTCTCTGCTGCTGCTTCTCATTTGCTCTTTCTCATACAAATATTCTTGGAGTAGGAAGAGGGTTTATCTCCTTGCTCGATTTTAGAACTCACATTCTAATTTCTCTGATATTTCTGACTAAAAATGAAGCCATGAAATGAATTTCCAGTTCAGCCTTCTCGAGAACTAGGTTTCCAGTCTTTGTCCCTTAGTCTTTTTGTTCATGGGCAAATAATTCTTGTGCTGGAATCTTTATGTAAACTCACAAATAGTCCTAAAATCTAATGTCCTTGATCACTTCTGAGGAATCTGAGGTCATTCTGTAGTATTTTCAGTTTTACTCTGAAAACATTAATTTTCTCATGTGTTTGAAGGTGGTTTACAAGAGATGAAAATGACTTAGTGTGTTGCTCAGGCTAAAGGGCAGGGAGACAGAGCACGTTTGTATGCAATTGTTTAACTGAATGCCCTTCAGAAGTGAATATGTCAATTTACTTTAGAAAAATGTCCTTGATAAGACAGTGGAGAGACTCATTCACGACTTATAAATCTTTAACAATGTACTCCCTGAAAAAGACAGAAACCATTTAAGATGGGAGCAGGAAGGAAGAGAGAGGGGAAGATGACAGTGTATTGAAAAGAAAACAAGGTAAAGATGGTAAAAATCCTGAAAAATTCTTAATGGTGTTGCAGATTTCAGCTAGGTAGATGGCCAGCCATGCAATAATTGTCTGAAACGGGTAAAATACACATTTGCTGTGGTGGGTAAGACAGATTTTACAGCTCCCATTCCTTCTCCCACTTTTCTATCCACCTTGCCAATTTCCAACGCCTTATGGCCTCTTCAATAGCATTTGTGGAGACAGGAGAATAAAAGATTATCAAAGTGACATTATTTGAATGGTGGCATAAAAAAGTGATGAACCTAAATTTAATGTTTGTTCCTGAATATAGTTTTTCATATGCCCCATAAATAGTTGAACTGTCTGAAAAGAGGGCAACAAGTAGAGAAACAAGCAAGAGGTGCTTGAGATCAGATGATGCCTAATACAGCACCTATTACTAAAAAAACCCACAACTAGTTACACATAAATCTTTGCAAAATCTAATTAAGATACATTTGAACTAAAAGGTTTTGCCAGAGATATCATATCATCATTCATACTTTTTAAAATTTTCTAAAGTGATCCTGCCCATCAGCAGAATTTACTTTTGATGGCTTCTACATTTCCCTCACTTCAGTAAGCACTCACTTCAGAGTTCACTGGTGATGGCACAGAATTAGTAAGGGATGCTACAGCAATTAAGCTGGGACAATGCTAAAAGTTAGTTCTGACAGCTATTTCAAGAAGCTGGGCTTGTCTTGAGGTTTTATCACCTCTGGACTAAAATTATGACACTATTATAAAACCACGTCACACTAACACACATTCAATAGAAAAGGAAAAGGTCCTTGGGAATCCTCCAAATGCCTAACTAGTGCATAATAACCTCATCAGATCAAATGCAACGCCCTAAAAAAACCCAAAAAGCCCGCTAACCATGGACTGTAGGAATTGTTATTTTGGACAGGCAGAAAAATCAAGTTGTAGGGACATGACCTATATTATCTTGCCAGCGTGACATTGGCTAGTGACTTGTCTGATGGAAAGAGGACAGGGCTTTCAGAAACCTGCCTCCTGCTTTTTTTAAGTTGTTCTTTCTAGTGACTGATTAAACTGATTTACGTGAGGGTTTACAGCCAATCCTAGAGACAAAAGTGCAAGTTAGTTGTGTGTTTTTTGGTGGATACAAGCACAATATTTGCATGTTCCTACCAGGCACTTTCCCCAGTTATATTTGAACAGCTTACTCTTTCAGTGGAATTGTCTATTTTTGAACTGTCACTGAGCCCTAGAACTCCTCCCAATTGAGAATCCCCAAAATAACATAAATTTAGATCTCTGGTGCAGTACCAGAGCAGGACAGGAAACCTGGTATCACATTTGGGTTCAGAGCACTTCCACAATTTCTTTGGTTTAAATATTAAATTCAAGGTTATCAGCACCAGAGTAAACAATAATATTAATGTAAACACTGCAAAGGCAAGGAAATTATACAGATATATCTGAACATAAGAAGGATTAACCACCATCCTACTAATTGAAAACTAAGATCAAAACCAAGAGCCACAATTCACTGTTCACATCAAAAAGAGTATGAACCAAATATCTAAGTTAAAAAATGTATTATAAGATTCAACACTTTGAGACCATTCCAGAACTAATCACAGAGGTGTTTTGATATGTGATTCTCAGCTTCACTGCATCTGAAGTACGCACTGTATTAGTGCACAGCTATTATTGCTCTCTGACACATTCTGCAGTTTGCTATTGGTTGAACCTGCACACAGAAAAGTGGCAGCTGGGTCCGTCAGCCTCAATGGAGACCCCACGTCCTTGGGTTTACTGGGTTGCTGTGGGATGGAGTGGCTGGAAGTGGCAGCTGCTCCTAACCTAACTAAATAAATCAAGCTTTTCTCTGTTATTGAAGACAGTGGTGTACACAGAACATTAATCAACTTAGGATTCTGAATTTTTCTATATGTATCAGTGGATGAAGACTATAATTTTCCCATGAAATGTCTTTGTTTGCCTGTCTTGCTGCTATTCCCTTTGCTGTTTCTAGTCATGTAAAAAACTGGAAGAGGCAGGAGTTTTATGCTCTACTACAGCACATTTCATAGTAAGTCTGTGGGGCTACTGGATGTCAAAGCATTTCAGTCATGCTATACTCTAACAGATATTTATGCTAAGAGGTAACTTCAAAAAACAATTCCCACTCCACAAGGAATGGAAGAATGGGCTTTTTCAACCATATGCTTCTCATGAAAAATAAGAAAAGCAACTAGATAAGCGTTATCCATATCGTTTTTGAAATACCAGATGTACAGTCTAATGTCCATTAATTTTGGTGAGACCTGGACATTTAAAACTATTCTGGTGAGAATCATTTGGGGCAAAGCTTCTGCCTCAAACGCAAACCTCAAAATGACTTAGTACCTTGTGGTTTTAATTCAATACACAGGACAATGCCTTCCTCTTCCTGATTCCCATTATTGAGACATGATTCACCTCCTCATCCTTCCCACAGTGAATGAAATTTTAAATAAATTAAGATCTCTAACTAAAGCTGACAGTAATGCTGACACTAGGAAGGCTAAGTAATGGATGAAGAATTTGAACAGCACTTCATTGATCTTCTTGTTGACAAGAAACAATGTACATTTTCAAAATGCACATAAAATTCAGTTTGCATAGTCCAAAACAATGTTCATGCTTATGCGTGCAAACACAGCTCCAAGTCAGGTAGACTCCATTATCCTGTAATTTCTGACACAAGGAAACTTTACATTAACATTTTATTTTTCATATTTAAAGACCACAAACAGAGGGATTATGCTGCAAAGGTCAGACATGGATTAAATCTGAATTTTCCAGTGTTCAAGAAAAATTGTTTCCAGGACTTCATTCTCATGTACTAACCACAGAACAGCCAAATTCTGATCCAGCTCCTGATTTTAGCTCAAACTTTCAAGAGAAATCAGAAAAGCTAGAGTTTAATTTAATGCTATTTTTTTTGTTAAAAGTCACTTTAATAGAATAAAATAAATGAATTAAATAAATTACAATAAATACAATAAAACACCTGTGAAATTAAAAACATATTCCTTTTCCAGTGTCAAGATCTATTAAGTCTCTTTTCGAATCAGCTAAGTAAGGTTCTACCAAAGGCATTCCAAACCAGAAAGTTGAAGGAAGAGTACATTCAGGTTCATGTTATAATAACAGAAGATGCATATATATTCAGAACACAGGAGGCACTACTCATTTCTGAGATCTGACCTAAGAATGAAATATCATACTAAATTCTAGATAAAAAATCAGAGATTATTTTTACCCCTATATTAAACACTCAGATTTTCTTTGAAACATAATGCAAATTCCATTGTAACAAGAAGGCAGTTTTTCTTTATGGCATTGTGGTTTTTTGACTTTTATATCATTTGTAAGTTAATGATGGGCCAATGATTGTATACAGATGGTACATGCTATTTTACTTTAACAAAATAAATACACAATTAAAAAAAAGACTAATATTTTTGATATCTAACCAGTAATCCATATTCTCTTCAACTAGTTGCATAGGTAGCTTGAGGAAAATCAATAAAAAAACTGAGTGATTTCAAGTCTGACAGTGATTTTTATAGGTAGGGTTTTCAAATATATGTTCAGGACTCCTGCCATGTAGAATGAGAGAAAGGAAGCAAAGCTCTTTATCTGTCAGTATAAATACCAGTACAGTCTCATTGAAGGGTCAAGTAGTCAAATTTTCCATATATATCAGAGTTAAAAGATGTTCTGAACCCACAAAACAAAACAAAACAAAAATTTGGTGTCTAACAAGTTACTTAGATTGAAGATATAGCTGATGTTTCACATGTTAATAAACAGGAAAAGACACTGAGAGACAAGCTTGATCCACCTACCAATCTGGATTCACTGTAGTGTTTTATCCTTGTTTCAGTCAGATCAGAATGGAGCCTTAAGTGTCAAGTGGAAGACAGGCAGTAACTTTTGAAAACCAGAAGATTCCTGCTCCAAAAGCATGAAATAAACCAAGCAAATTGCAGAGGGGGTGAACAGCATGAATTAAAATAGAATATTTTTTTCAATTTCTGCATTTCTGTAAAGGTTTTGGGTTTTTTTTTTAGCTGTAGTTGTCTTTCTGTATTAGGGAACATGAGGACTAAGGATGGAATTTGCAATGACATTTGTATCCCACATCTAGCAAATCAAAGAACTGTTCTGATAATCATAGAACCATATAATGATGAAAATAAACATGATTTTAGCATCTTTCAGCTTAGGGGAATGTAGAAAAACAAGAATAGGGACTACAATTTGTCTTTCTGTGTTAGAAAGTCACCAACTTCTTGAATAAGTAATTTTATATTGAATTAGTCTTTGTCCTCATTGTTTTGTTTATGGAAATACAGAGGTTGATAGCAAGGCAGTGCATTCTATCCCTAAAAACTCTAAATTGCTAACCTAAGAACCCCAAATATGTCTCTATACACAGAGAAACCCAGAGTTTACTGAAGGTAGAGTTTAGAACAAGATGATGTGCTTCTAGCATTCCTGGGGAACACATGAGCCCCTTGGTAAAAACAAGCTAGCATTAATGAAGTCTCTGGTGGACTTCCCAGAATCTTCTCTGTACATTTCATTTGAAAAAGTTTAACTCAATCTCACAAGACTTAGCAGCACTTTCTACTGGTGGTGGTATTCCTGACTTTTTGTCTCCCTTGGAAATCTGCTTTTCAGCCATACTTCTCTAAGAATATTTTATCACCAGTTTTCTGCTTATTAATTGGAGTCAGTTCTGGAGAAGCATTGAGATTTTTCAGTCTCTCTCTACACTATCATTCCTTAAATCCCAGCTATATTTCCTTTGGCACTTGCAAGTTCTTGATAGACAGATTTTTTAAAAAGAAGCTTCCAGGACCTCTCTACTTGAGGTATGAAAAATACCAATACAGCACTACAGACTTCCTTTATTTTGCGGCAGACAATTTCTAGCGTTATGTGACCAAGCTGTAGATATAGGTCATGCAGAGCATAATAGGTTATCTGAACGTGTAATTACGCTGGTATTGTTTATAAGTAATCATAGAAGAAAGAAACAGGAAGATAAGAAAAAGTCTGAAAGACAGATGATAACAGCTGAGCAACCAGCTGTGAACAGACTATCTTCAAGCCACAACACAACTTGCACAAATATTATTTTACGAGATATTAAATGCCTAGGATGACGGCCCAGAAAAAAGTAGAGGAATAAAATTTTGAAAGCTCTGACAAAAGCATAAACAAAAGCCAGGCTTACTGTCTTTGGCAGCAAACAAGAAAATTGCTGACAGTAACAAGGGAAGAGTAAGACTACAGTATAATTGTCTCTTTTAGCAGCTTTGTTGATTGCATGCTTCTCTCAGATTGCTGTGGAAATTAGTGTGAACAGAAGAGGACTTCTCAAGAAGAACTGTTCTGAAACAACTTTCCAAATGGTTGGCTACAGAATTCAAAGTATTCAAATATGTCTGGGGCTTCCAAATAGCAGGTTTGTAACCTGTGTTGCATGGCAGTGGTACCAGTTCAGTTGGCACTCAGTTGCAGTGGGCACTGAGGTACATCTCACCATTACTTTTGATATATCTTTCCCTTTAATTTTACATGCCAAAATAACTCATTTATTTTTAACATTAGGTAACTACAAATATGATACTTCTCTTATTTCCAAAGTTATCTCCTGCAAAATATGTAGACCATGTAATTCCCAAATTGTCTAAAAGATTGCACCCAAACACAGATCTGTTCCCAGATCACATAGAAACTGGACTACAGGTTAAAATTAATCCATGTGCTATATTGTTACTGGGAGCAAATTTAAATAATTAGGCAGAACTCAAGCAGGATTTTAATTACTGAGAAATTATTTCAGTCTTTATAAATACCCCAAGACATCCTAAATCGCTGTTTGTTTAAGTGGGTAAACTTGATACACAAGTTTAAATAATACTGATATGGAGAAGAAATATTTTCTGATAATCCAGAATATTTCTATTCTGGATTCTATTTCAGAAAAGAAACTATATATTAGTGTTCTCAGATAAAAATATTTACTGGAAAAAGACTTGCTGAAAGCAAGTTATGATAGTCTGTTTGAAAATTGCTGCTGCAGACTTTGCTTGTCTCAAAGCCATAGGCCTTAAAACCCCAAGCACACACCAACAGTCACCAAAATATAAAACGAGCCACCACTCAGTAGTGGATGAGAACAAAAAAAATTATTGCATGAGACTAGTTTTAATGATTTTGTCTTAGATGTGGAGAAGATTAGTGTAGCTCTCCCAGCCCAATGACTGTGTGAAATTTAATGTCTTCTCCCTCTTTATGGTTGTTTCTGAAGACTGTTTGGTTTTCTGTAGGTTGGATGAAAGTAAACTTTTGCCCAGATATTTGAGAGTTAAAACAAAATGTTCTTGTCTACTGAAAAAAAGACTAAATATTACTATCACATTATGGTAGCATCTAAAAATGGAGGTCATAAAGGTAAAGAATTAGGTAAAATAGTGTCAAAAATACACATAGGTGCTAAAATTAATACTTGTTCAAATCACAGCAGAAATAAATCAAGTATTATCTACTCAATGCACAGATAATTGTTCAGCTTTGTTTTTGACTCGCTGTTCTACTTCCCTTGTGTTGTGGTTTTTTTTTTCTCTCCAGAAACCACTCCAATTCCTGCCTACTTCAATGGATTTGAGTAGTCAGCCACTACAGACATAAATAAAGAGTTCTCAGAAAAAGTAGAATGAAAATAACAACAACTAACTTAAAATAAAAGAGAAAATTTGACATACATTTAATCTTTAGAAAATGGCAGTGAAGAAAAAAAATGAGGACGTTGAGATTGTAATAAAGTCAATATAAATAACACCATTAAATGGGAGACAAATGGAAAACAGCCCATATTTTTTGAAAAAAATCACTTACTATGATGCATTTAAGCACAGCTTTAGGCTCTTAGTACAAAGCCAATTCTGTTTCCTGGCAGAGTAATATTTCAATAAATTATTAAAACATTTTTTATATTGTCTGACAAATTAAAAACAACCAAAATGTTTTCTATTGTTTTAAGATGAAGGTTTTATTACCTTTATATGTCAGTCTCCATTAATAAAAGCATTACTCATGCATGGCTGAAAACCTAAAATATGAAAGCAGCAAAATGTCTGTTTTGGAATAAACTCAGAAGATGTCCTGATATTCCTTTTTAGATAATTCTTCAAATAACTTGCAAATAAGAGTAATAGCAGCAAGTTTCAATTATCACTTACTGACTTGCAGAGAAGAAGTAAGAATAATCACTATTACCAGTCTTGGCTAATTTAAGTCAATCTAACACTTTACTGCAATTTCTGTCTTATTATATAGGATATGATAGAAAATACAGAAAGCACAATAATGGCTAAATTGCAGAAAATTTGTACATTACATTACTCATATAATACATCCATCAAATTTGTACCTTACATTACTCATATAATACATCCATCATAGGCTTTTTATTTTATAACAAAGAAAATAAATGTACACTAGATTTTCAAAGTTACTGCTACTTCACTAATACCAAAAATACCCAATGAAGAAAAAAATAATCTAGATATTGCTGGAGATAATTACAGTTAGGGAAATGGAAGCAGCATAAAATACTCTATCCCTATTTACTGCCTGTAAGAGCTGTAGAGTGTGGATATTACACTGGTGCCATTAATTGTGTAATCTTATTTGTTGCTGCTACATGGATTTATTTGGTATTTTCATGTACTGCAAAGTTGTAGCTACAATATCACTAATGTGAATTTACCTCAAATGAAAGTAGTGGTATAGAAGACATTAAACCAATTCAGCTAATGGATTAACATGATTAACTTCCACCTGAGAGATTTATATTTTTAATCAACAATTATTATTTCAGTACAGTTAGCAGTGTGTCAAAATTAAAGCGTTTAGTGATGAGTAGCAAACCACCCAAGCCAAATCCTTGTGAGCTGCAGTTTGTACAACCACAGTATGTCACTTTGAGGTAAACTGCACCAGTTTGGAATCGAGATTTGGTTTAGGTACCTTAGCCACTATTTCTGGTTTCAGGCCAGTATTCCCATTTTACTCACTGAGCTCCTACTATCCTCTGTCAACTGTAACTACAGACGATACCAACCTCTCAGAGATTCACCAAGAGAGTAGAATTATCTTTTGATTCCAAAGACTTGCTTGGAGCTCGGTTGATAATAAATTCTGATACATATTTAACACTGGGAAAGTGATCAGATTTGAAGTGACTTCAGATATTCAGTGCATCTTAAATGTCTATTCTGACACTTCCATTAGCAGTATCTTACAACACATTAAATTTAATTTACAGATTTAAATTTAATTTTTCAGACTTCCAAAACTACATTAAGCATATCAATCAGTTTATATTCTATTTATGCACTTTCATATTAATCTATTTGGTATATAACCTTATAGATGGTTTGTATGGGTCAAAACTAAGGATGCCCATTAAATATGCCAAGTGGCCTTGAAGAACAACACTTGGCTTTTAAGGGGAAATCTGAAAAAAAAGTTGAATATTTTAAGTCACCATCATCATTTTTTTTTTTTGCAAAATTTAGATTTTCTTTGATTAATCATATTTTTATACACATATTCACATAAAATTACATTATCTGAGTAATTAAGTACATTAAGCTATGTGGCGCCTAATGAAATTCCTACAAAATGTCACTAAATTGAATGTAAAGGCTGTCCTTATGCTTTTTAGAATCTTATACAATAGATATAGCAGTTAAATTTAAAATCTTAGCATTACAAACTGTAGAACTAATTAACAATTTTCTGTTCTTCTATATTTTCAGTTCATAATAACTATAAAGGCTTATAATAACTGTAAAGACATATGAATCAAAAGTGTAAAAATTGTACTTTTCTTAGTTGCATTTTTTAAAATGTATTAGATGAAGAGAAGAGGAAAGAAAGGCAAGGTAAAGAGATAAAACTGCATGATCATTCTGACACTTAAAACACAAACACAGCAATTAGTAGTGAATAGGAATCCCTGCTCTTTTTAATAGAGTAGCTATGCCATTTGCTTGTATTATGAGATATTTATAAACTGTTCAAACTACATACACATTTTGGCAGACTGGCTGGTTTAACTTAATGAATTGTTTAACTCAGTGGTAGAATAGAACTTAATATCTGTTT
>VXBU01013707.1:82560-147364 GCA_013400315.1 Bombycilla garrulus | reverse complement strand
TTTTTTTTTTTTTTTTTAATTTTTTTTTTTTTTTTTTTTGGTTACTGCCTTTTCTTGTTTGTTTCTTTTTCAGGCGTTCATGAATAAAAAAATATTTAGCTTTATTTTTTGTATTTAGAAACACAGATGTAGAAATAGATTGCCAGTAAATTGTTTTCCAAATTTAATGAAAAATATCAGAAAAACCGTGCAATATAAATGCACACATTGTTTCCTTTCTGAATCTGGACTAATTTATCTGCAGTGTATAATTTGTAACTATTTCAAGTGAAATGTTAGCAACCCTTAAAAGTATTGTAAGCAGAATCCACTCACATAGCAGTGCATATTCAGTTAATCAGAATGAACTCTGGGCAAAAATAATAGCAACAAAATTAATTTTCTGTTATCTCCATAATTCTTTAAAGCTCTTCAGAGTGGGAACATAATGTTGGAAAGGAGTAACATTCTGTCACATTTTCATTATCTATTTTTTTTTTAAATAATACTTCTCAAAAAAAAAAAATTAGAAACTGATCTTTAATCTTGTACAATTAGGAAACTGATGAAAAATTTCCAGCTGTTGAGTTATGGTGCATTTCTTCTTTCTCAGCTCATCCAACCTTTACTCTATTATAAATCTGCTCACTCAAAACAAGGAATAAGGAATGCATACAGTAGAGAATTTGTGGAAAGCACAATACAAAATTAATTTAATTTCAATCTTCTGATTTTTAAAATAATGATAAAAAACCCATCAGACAATTTGTTTTCAAATAAATTTAATGAAACTTCAAGCTTAAACCACAAAATAATCCTTCCTTTTTCTTCCCAGGAGAAATATCAAGTCCAATGACGCAAAAGAGATTTCTTAAATGCCATGGCTGACTGTTCAAAAGCACAGCAGGCGTAGCAGCAAAGCCTTATAGAGTAGTGACTCAACATACAGTCAGTGAGAGGTTTTTTTGAATAACAAGTTACAGGACTTAACTATGATAAATTGCCTTAGCCTTATTAAATCTTCTCTTGAAAGTGCTTTAGGAGGCATGATATTGATTGACTGACATACAAAAGAATTATGTTATTTTCTTGAAATAAAGTCTTTTTTCCTTTGCTTTTCTTGGAAATATACACTGCAAAGTACTTAGGAAAAAGAATTTTATTGATATACTGCATCCATGATGGATTTCCTCCTACCGTAATGCTGAATGACACTTCAGTGTGTCAGGGAAAGCTATGCAAAAACTATTACAGCTGCCCAAGTATAAAAGAAATCTTAACTTTTACAAATTTTATTGGGGGGTTTTGTGGATTTTTAAAATGCAATATTTATGCTCGTAAATACTCAAAATAATAATAGAAATTACAATGTATGAAATGGAAAATATTTCTTTTCACTGGGAATTCAGATGAAGTCTTTAGCAGGTATCAGGCAGTTACCTTCCATTGTTATGCTACTGGCTTCCTCAGTGAGACCTCAGAGAACATGAAAATAAAGACTAAAATTACAGTCATTTATGAAAAATAAAATTATAAAATCACAAACTGATTTCCTTTCAGGTGATCCAAATTGCTCTTCAGAGAAGACCAAATTAGGACAGGTTGCTAAAGGATGTGTCCAGTCCAGTTCCCCGTCTGTGAGGATGGAGATTTCAGAACTTCTGTGGACAAACTGCATATATATTAGATCACTCTCATAGCTGAGCAATGTGTCCTTGTATTTAACCAGTGCTTGTTACCTTTTATTTTCTTGTCACATTACTCCAAGAAAATACTGGACCCTTCTTTAAACATTTGGAACTTTAGCTCCAGCTGAGCTTTGGCTTTCCCAGTTTCACATCTGAACTATGGGCAGTGACTCTACATTCCTCTTGGGGAGCCAATTGCTGCTTCTGCGTGGTGTGCTGTTTCTTTTTTGCATTTGAACTCTTTTGGGTATTCACTTCTTCCCTGTAGCTATTGATAGCTTCTTTTAAGCAATACAAAGCATTGAAACAGATCTGCTAAACTATGCAAAAAGCCTAGAGCTGTATGTATGGCATTAAGTTCATACATCTGTTTAGGTATGAACACTCTTTATTGTTTACTGGGAAAGAACAGGAAAATCGATTATAATGTTATTTGCCCTACTGTCCACTCCTTCATATTGTATCCCTTACTGGCTGTTAGAGTGATACCTCACAGCATTGCTTTGGTAGATCTTTGTGGAAATTGAAGCAGGGAATGCAAGAACTGTGGATGATATTTTTTGCTCTTATCTATGAAATACAGGCATTTTGGGGAAGCTCTGGAAAAGATGACAGATTCAACTCTAAGTGAACTCTGCTAAAAGGCAGAACACGGGAGCTGCAGGAGAGTTATGCAGTGTTAGACCAGGGTGATTTTGTTGTCACGTGGACCTTAGGGAGTTTATAAGGAGTAGACAGGGGAAAGAAAAAGACCATAAAGGTTATTGTGGGGATGTTGGAATTGGATAGTTTGGATAAGCCAGCAAATTAATGTCTAGGGAAGAGAAGAGGGACAAAAACATTTCAGAAAGCTCTTATACTAAAATAAAATACAGCTGAGAGGGAAGTAGACTTTTACAAGGATATTAAGTATTGCTAACTTGTTCACTGACAGTGCACATACATCTAATTGATAATTTTGTATTTAAAGAAATAACACTTAAAGATTCACTTGGTTTTGATGAGTCAGATAACCACAAGGATTTTCTCATTTTCTCTGATTATGGCTTGGATTGCCTGGATTTGCTAAAAGTGAAAGACCAGCCTACTGAATATGGTGTCTAAAGCGACCAGAACAGTAAGATGCAATCAAACGAGCACAAAGGAAAACAAAAATGTCACTTAGTTCCTCTTGGTAAACTAATAAAGATGCTTAGATAATCTGAACTACACTACTGACTTCATACAGGGCTAAATGTGCCTAAAATTATAGATGTCACTTAAAAAAAAAAAAAAAAGTGGTTTTACACTTGTAGTTTAAGTCCATAATTCCTTATTCAAGAAGGCATGTTAGTCCACATATACAGAAGTTCAATAAAAAATACTTATTCTCTCAAATTATTTATCTTATCTTGTTGGTAGCATTATCTTGATAATTTGGCTTTAAATAGGAAGGCAACAGAGCAGAGGAGACCAGTTGCTACATCCTATCCAACTTTATTATCAGTGAAGTCCTTGTAGCACGTTATTAAAAACTAGCCTTGAACATAATGACTCAAACTTACTTAATATTTAAAGAGAAGTTATTGTCTTTTGGAAAATAAGGTTTACCTTAGAATTAATTTAAGTGCTTCCACTTAAACCATGAAGACTCTGAAGGCTTCTGTGATTCATAGGCACTCAGAGCTTTGTAAAAACTGAAAGCTTGCTTACCAGACATACATATATATTTATATAATCAAGGGAAACTGCACTCAAAAAGTTCAGCTATTATCAGAGATCTTTCAAATATGCTTTTTAGAGTAAAGACAGGTGTTCATAACTGGAAAATGCTGAAAATAGGCACAAAATTATGGCAGTGTCAGTCTTCAGGAAAGAGAAGACGGCTTTGTCAGGATACATTGTTATAGTCAACTAGATTGCACTGAACTGATCTGATTGATAATGAGAAAAAGCATCTACTTATATAATTTTGATAGACATTGAAGTCTATCAAGAAAGGCATTACAGGCAAAATACTGGGTAGCAATGATCCCCAAAAAAATCAAATTTAATTATGAGAGCAATAAACAAAACGATATAGATGGAGAGATACAGCCTTCTCATTTGTAAGCCTACCAGAGCTATAAAAGCTTCTGCTGATGATTCATAAGCAGAACCTGTTTTTTCACTACATCACTACATTCTTAACTCATGTTCTCATGAGGTAAGAAGTTACATCGTTCAGTTCTGTCACTTAACTCACACATGAAAGATAAGCAAATATTCTGATACACACAAAATGAGGAACACTTGGCTGGAGAGTGAGAGATAAATTTTCCACAGACAGCAGAAAGTGCATTAAAAGAATAGTATAGCTACTACTCTAGAGAAGAAAAACCCTGGAAAACAATGTAATTATTTGAAAACTACAAACTTACCTAAGTCAACTCCCCCAATTTATTAACCATGTAATTTTAACCATGTATTCTGACAAACTTAAGTAACAACAGCAAAACTCCAAAACTAACTATCAAATTTACTACAATATTGCCTCCTCATACAATAGTGAAATCAGAATTGTATTTATAGAATACAAGCATCAGGTTTCAGAGAAAAATGAAGGGAGATGTTCCCTACCTTTTTTCCAACTCTACTGCCTTCACAAATATTTGCAACGCAGAAAACCTACAGGAAATATTTAGCTTGAAAGTATTCAATCAAATTATTGAACACAGATTTCTATGCCAATACTGTCATGCAAAATATTATCCATATTCCTTTTTTTGACAAGGGCTGCTTTTAAATTCAGTGCCACAACTGTACACCTAATATACATTTGCACATACTTCTTGTGTCCCCTCTCCCTTCCATTCTCTATTTTCAGTAAATTTAAAAGAGATTTTATTTTCTAATCATTCACGGGGAGAAACTTTGGACTCAGTAAGCTAGATAATAGGGGAAGGGGATTTACAGTGTTTAAAAATGTTGTTTGATAAATGAATGGGAGAAATCTTATGGCAGCTTAGTGTGATTTTCAAGTAATAAACCAAGGTTGTGATATGAGATTTGGTGTGTAAATGTTTGATATTTCTAAGTAGAATTGAAAAAGGAGGATTGCTGTATGTTCATCATATTTGTACCATGCCTCTCTAATACAGTGATTCAGGGCTTCTTTTGGTAACCTTCAAGGGCATATTTGGGTTTAAGCTTTTTATTTTTTTTTATTCTTGATGTATCAATAATCTTTTGATATAGTGTCACCCTTTTGTGAAGCACTGAATTGTCACAGCAAGACTGAAGCTGACACAAGGAAGGCCATTGCTCCCAGAGGTTTTAAATTCTTGAGTGACTCCCCATGACCTGCTCATTTAATGTGCTCAGCTAACTGGGGCGGCAGATATATCTGGAGAGGCTCAAGGTATTCCTCTGGGAGTACAGAAAATTTCAAATATAACAGTGGCTCCTGCAGGATTAGACTATTGGTGCTGCAACACGAACTTTTCAGTTCTTTTCCTATGGTTCCAAATATTCAGAGGCTTCTCTTTAATTTTCCCTGTGATCAAAAGTCAGGCTTAGGGCACTGGTGATAGGAGGGTGCATGTAGTAAAAAAAGTCCAAAATCTGTTGATTTAAATATCTACTTCATGGACTGAGGGAAACAGAAGACACTAACTTCAACCTTATGTTTCTAAGCCATGTCTCAGACATGGTATTTGAAAATGCAGGGAATATTTAATAATAAATATACATTTTAATGATTTAAATTTTTCCTTCCATTCAAAATAACAGTATGTAGACCAAAAACGGCTAAAATGTAAGGTTCTGTGCACTTTAATATTTTTAGCAAAATTAGCAGAGCAGGGGGGCAGTTTTCAAGGTGACTTGTAACATTGTAGGTTTGGAGTCACATCTTGACAACTTAAAAAACTTAGGAAAACATGCCTAACATTTTTGGTGATAATGATGGATTGCAAAAAATGGCCAGTTATTTCCCTTTTTTTCTCTGGAATTCTACAAGCAGTTCTTTGATAGAGCAAAACATGGCAAAATATGCAAAATTCTATTTTAAAATAAATTTCCATAATTAAGTTTGATTACTTCTATTTCCAAATAACTGCAGATTTTTTTTTCAGAATTAACACTGGAAATTTTACACTGGCACTGACTCTACTGTCTTTTTCTGCAAGAAATTGTGTACTTTTGCCCATTAACTTGAGTGTGTAAAGAATGTCAACATGCATAACCAATCTGTTAGCCACATTTCTAGATTGCTCTTTTATTGAGTTCCTTCCCTCAGGAATCTAGACTGCAACTATTGTAAAATTATATTGAAAATGTTGTAAAGCATGCAGACTTTTGACTTGACACTCGTATTGAATTTTAACACCGTACATTTAAAAATCTCATTTTAAATATTGCCTAATGATTAGGTCCAGGGGAGGGAAAAAAGTCACAACATGAATAGTTAATTAAAATAAATTACTCTGATAAAAATTATAATATTACTCTCAGGACAAATAATATGTACAGCTTTATCTGGGTTGTTTTATTTCAATATATTTCACAGAATGATGTTAGCAGACATCATTGTGGGATGTCTGCTGTCTGGAATCTGCAGAAATCACTGAGTGAATACTGAAAACTGCCTGTTTCCTTAGGCAGACAAGTCTTGAAACTTCTAACATCTGGGATATCTGTTAGCAAACATGCCATTGCTAAGACTAAAGCAAAACTTCTAGCCTTTCAAAAGTTTTTTCCTCAACTTTCCCTTCCATAACCTGTCTTTCTGTTCTGACTTTTTCTGCATAAGCAATGGAAAATTTTAGTGGCAAGGTGTGTGCATAGCTGCATTTATGGGCATTTGCACACTGGGTCAGAAATGCAACTCTAGCATATTTGGCGTCTAATTACTTGCACATTATTGCCCTAATACATGGAACTCTGTTGTCTTGGAAACAATTTCCATATCTCTTGTCTGCTTTAGACATTGTGCTGAAAGTTTGTCTTTCAAGCTCTTTTTTAAATAGTTCATAGTACTTAATCATGTTTGCATATTTGTATAAAGACTGCTGTATCAAGACTGATCTGTAAAAAGGAAAAGTATACTGATATTGCAACTTTGGTTACTGTTAATTGGCCTAGTCCATTAACTTTAGTAGAGGAATATCAGTTTACCACATGAGAACTTGCTTCTTTCTCCCCTAAATTAGAAAGCTTCTTTTTGTTGACTTCTGACAGCACTTGACACTAAATTGTGAAGAACTTTACACGGTGATAAGGACTTTTCCCTTACATACTTTGGTAATGTGCATAGCAAGTGGTACAAGAATTAAAGTTAATAAAAATTTTAAAATAAAGGTCCTTCTCAAGTTTAAAATGCAAGGTTTTATTACGGATAATTTTGTAAGGATTTACCCCATGAAAAGAGATAGACTCCCGTTAAATCTAGAAACAGAAAGATTAAAAGTAAGCAGCTTTGATCTGAATATATTTGACACTGTCTTATTAAATTTGGCAGAATCTGAACTTTAGAAGTGTCTCTAGTTGTCCAGAAACACAGCTGTTCGATTGACATCATGCTACAAATGGAGTCTCCTGCATGTAGATGAATCTCCCTGACTGGAGATTAGGCCCCTGAGCACTCGAGAAAGCAATCACTAAAGTGTCATAGTCTCTTATTAAGGCATGCATAATGTGCTACCATATCCAGGTCACCTGCAAAGACACTGCATGTTATTAAAAAGAAAAAGTAATGAAACCTTTTCCCCACTACTATGAACCTCCACTCTTCAGATATATAGGGTTTTCTCCCATTTCCATTATCATGTATTAATTCACCATTCGTTGAAGCCTCCACTTTCCTCTGTGTATACTTAATCTTTTCCCCTTTTTGCAAATTCTCCTTTCCCATTTTTACTCTATTCCCTGACACAATCTCACTTTCTACCCATCAATATCTTTCTTT
This sequence comes from Bombycilla garrulus, assembly GCA_013400315.1. Classification (NCBI taxonomy): domain Eukaryota; kingdom Metazoa; phylum Chordata; class Aves; order Passeriformes; family Bombycillidae; genus Bombycilla; species Bombycilla garrulus. The sequence continues at coordinate 139,771 of VXBU01013707.1, read as the reverse complement.
GTTGCTTTATCAAGCATCTATTTCCCATGGTTCAATTATATCTTTCCTTTCTGCTTATTACTTCCTCTTTTGTCTAATATCAACTTTATTTTTTTTCAGCTTTCATATTCCTGTAAAAATATAAAAAAATAAGCATATGGTCTCTAAAACCAGAGCAGATTTCTCAGGAAAAAAGATATGATCAAAGCAAGGACAGGGTGGTGAATCCTCCCCTGAATTCCTGTGCTGTGCAATAAAGCAACCATCCTGATCCAGTTTGCTCACCCTATTTCTATTTAACAGTGTTGATGGACTTTTCTTCTGTGAAGTGACATAACTGTTCTCTGAAGCCAGTTACACTGGTCTCATCTGCAGCAGAGTTTTGTATTTGAATATACTCACATTCAGTTTTAACATGCTAATAATATGTGGCCTGTGAGAAACACTGAATAGTAATTTCCTATGCACATTTTCCATGCCATTTATGACTGCAAAACCAGACCACATCCTTCCTCATCCAAGAATGAGAAGCCTTTTCTGTTCTTAATCTCTTCTCATACAGAAGTCTTGGTCTGTTTTATCACCCTTTTCCTAAGCCTTTTCTATGTCTAAGATGAATTGATCATATCAAAATGGACACAACATACAAAAGGTGGAGGGACATCATTCATATATATAATGGTATCAGCTCCCAGTTTTATTCCTTGTCAGCTCAGTTTCTTGAAGAAGCTGTGATAAGGAACTTAGTCTAAAGCTTTGTTTGAAATTCAGATATATCAGCTGGACTGCAGTTTATCCATATGCTTACTGCTTTGAACAGCTGTGAAACCTCTACAAGAACCACATAGATGCTTTATTTTTTGAGCATAAATTACTTCTATTCTTGATCAGATTTTTATTAACTTGCTTTAGAAATCAGATTTATCTCAGGCTCTTCTTTTTATCCTTTAATAAGTGTTGTCACTTTTCCCAGCTTTTATACCTCTAGAATCTTGGTTGACAAGAGACCTATGTAATCAGTTAATAGCAACTTATATTTCAGATTTGACTGCCTTTAAAACTTTCTGTTGAAGGCTATCTAGTTCTGTCAACATTTCTTCACTTAGGTACTCAAAATGTCCCTTCACTGCAGCAACTGGGTATTTCTGGCTCTCTTAGTTCCTCCTTGATTCAACACAACCCTTCTGGGTTATGCATATCCACACTTCCATCTTTTCACTTGTTATCTGACAGATTCTAGTATGAAATCTGATTTCTGCTAGCCCAGCTGCTGTCTAAATCTCCTGAGTCCCAGGTATCTCCAGGCCAGAGATGCATCAGAATACATGAAAGTTTCTTATCTTGCCAATATTAATTTATTCCCTTTGATGATAAAAGAGGATACTCTCTCATTCATTTACTATAAAAATACCCCAGAAGACACACTTATCCAGTTTTCAATGTACAGTCCAAAAGAAGTTTGTTGGAGTCCAGGGTGTTCCCCTGGCTTCCCAAAAAAGGATTATCATCATTGCAGGAAGAATTACATGTTGCAAAAGATAATTAGTGTATAAATTAGATTGGTAAAAGGTAGAAATATGAGTTTGTGACATTGTTATGATAAGAAGCCTAAGAGTTAAGATGGAGGATTTTTACACGTGGTATGTTATTTCTTCTTCTCCTTCTTGTCATCCATCTTTGAGCCAGGGTGGCATTTTTGGATTGGTTTGTCAGAAAACTGAACAATGTAATGTAAGGGTCAAAGATCGGAAATTAGCAGTAAACATTAATTACGTAGTTTATGGTATAAAATTATAAGACCTGCCCTCTGGGCAGACAGAGTGCCCTGGACCAGCTTGTTAGACAGCTTGTTGCTGTAACTTAGAGAGAAAATTCCTTAGATAAGAAAGAATAAACAACACTGAAAACCTTGGAAAGCAACTTCTGCGTCTCGCTGAGTGCTTGAGCTGGGAAGAGAAAGAAAAGGAAAGAACACAAACTCGAACCACCACCTGGAATGTCCTGTCTGTGAGCGGTCTCAAGCTAGGAGGCCCCTCAGACAGCGACAGAAGTTCTGTAAAATACTGTTGGTTTGAGTTTTAGGTTTAAAATATTGCTGGAATTTTTTAATCAGACAACCTTACAGTAGACAAAATAGATGCCAAAATTGCAATGTTATATTTTATCAGTATTTTTCACTTAAGGTGCATATCAATCATGAGAGGGGAAAAAAAAGAAAGCCAGTGGTAAATAAAACTTAAATATTCATAACTGTAAGAAGCATGAAGGTTTAATGGCTACCTTAAATGTTCTTCACAAGCCTTTGATTTTGGAAGGCAGTTTATTTATCTGCTGGGTCAGTCTGAGAATGAAAAACATTTGCAGACTATTTAAAAAGCTTAGTAGCCCCATGCCACTCAAAACTCCTAATAAATATAAGTCTCACTGTGCTTCTGTGACCTTTAAATGTAGGCAATTCTTTTAAATGCATTTAGACAAAGTTGCAAAGGAGGACAAAATGCGGGAAACATTACTACTGGCAGTTGTGACCTTGATAGCATGAGGAAGCAGTGGAAGGGAAAGGAGACTGAAAAATATCCAGTGCCATTGGGCTTAACAAGAGGCTGGACCCATTGCTTCCACTGAATGGTCGTGCAACAGTCTGAACCACCATCTTATCTTCTATAAACATATGCTTCCCCTGTCACTATTCTTGAATAGAACAGGGAGATTTTTCTGAATACTATTTAATTGAATCTATAATGTTTTCTTCACAAGTTCTATTAGTTTGAAAATTGAAAATCTGCAGGGGAATGTTCCTTATTTTAGAGGCAGAGGAGGGAATTGCTGTTGCAATGATCAAACCAAGCCACTCACTTAATAAAATTATTGCATATTCAAGTAAACTGAATGCAAAATCTAGAGATGTTACTCTGAGTATGCAGTTTTCAGTGAAGTCTAAATCATCTCACCAACAATTATTTCCACATAAACCAGAACTTGAAGTACTTTATTAGGCAAAGGTTTTACTGACTCCAAGGACCTAAGAAACAGTTTAATATTGACAATGCCTTTCTGGAAATGCAGTTTGATTTTGCAATGCTCTTAGGGCAATGTCTCAGTCAGACAGTCAGGGATCACTATTTGCATTTCACTGTCATTACAGTATTCATTCTGCAGCATCAGTGCAGAAAAAAAGCCACAAAAGATAAGCAATGAAAAATGCAGTTATAGCATTTTCTGTCTTTGAAACCAAGTCTTGCACTGACTTTAGAATTTTCATACTGTAAAAATAAACACACAACTGTAATCCCACAACTGATTTAACTTGAATTTAGCACTGATATAAGCAGGGAGGGTTGGACCACATGACATCAAAAGGCCACTTCCAATGAAGTTATTCTATGATTTTATGCATAAATCAAACTTTATAATGCAAGTTTTGAATTTGGAATGCCTGAGAAGATGCAGATTCAGTTGATATAAGGTAGCATAGTCCAGTCATGAAATGGATCAATCAGCAATGACAAACAGCAAAGTAAAACCTAGAATCCAACATTTGGCATTGGAAGAAATATTAAGTATTAGAATCTATTGCAAACTACTAAAAAAATCTGAAAATAAGCATTTGTATGTTATTATTTCTGTATTTTTTTTGAGGAACACTACCTACTGAAATATTTCTTGTTATAAAATCTTATATACCCTATTTATTATTTTTCAGTAATGAATGATCAGCTTTTGCTTTTTTTGGGAAACATGCAGGTGCCAGTTGCTTGATTCTTTTACTGTCAGTTATTATGAATAAGCTTATTCAATCTCCAATTTGACTAGTTAACAGCAACTAGGTGCACCTTCTGGGAGTGAGGTCTCAGAATATGTTCCTTCCCTAAAATTCTTAAGTCCAAATTCCAGATTACTTTTGTGACAGCTATAATGACAAATGGACAGGGAAATTTAAACCCTTTCCTTGTCTTTGCTGAAGAAATATACCATTGGAAGCCAAACTTTAAAATTATTGACAAGATGGCTGCATCAAGAATAATTTTGAAAAACTGGAAAACATGCTTCAACCTTATCACCTTATGTGCATCTCTGCCTGACCACATTCATCTATTTATATATGCATAGAAAATTTAAATATATTCTATTTGCATATTTTTAATTTATGCTTATTGAATACTTAATCACATCCATACACACTAAGACTGAATTTGCTGTTTCTTGGAACAAGCTTGTATGAAGCAAACTTCAGTTTTCTGTATTTGAAATCAAACTTTGGTTGAGAAATACATAATTAATGCTTATTGCTACCATTTATATTACTGTATTAGAAAAAGTTTGACAAAATATCCTATTATCAAAGTAGGATGTTAAATTACTCCTAATTCCTTAGGAGGATACTTCTTCCCCTAGAGAGAGATCAAAATCCTATTTCAATATGGTCTTTCTGCCTCCTTCCTTTTTCCATGTGCGCTAAACATGAACTGAAGTTCATGAACATACCTTGGGTTTCAATCTGAAAGAATCAGACACATTTAGATTACATTGCCACACAGAAACTCCTTCTGCCCTTTTGGAATAGTTATGTTTACAGGCTGAGGTACCTGACTGAAATCATTACTCTCCAATTAGTTGGGTGCACAATGCACTCTGTGTGTTTGCCTTCGTTTCCAGCTGTTGCAAATAGGGAGAAATTTTTAATATTGGACCAACGACTCTGATTGACTCCTCTGGAAATTGTTGTCATTTGATCAAACTAAAGCAAATATAGAATTAGATACTAATAGCCAGCAGGATAGAGAGACAAAATCTTCAAAGTCCCACTATTTTTTTCCTCCATTGTAATTATTTTATCAGGAAATATTTTCCTATTGTAAATGCTTTAACCAGCTAAATGATACCAACCATCAGCAAACAGTTTAAAACTGTTACAAGTTTTTACTATGCTACTTGGTCTTGGCACTACAATTTATCATGAGGCTAACAACAAAGAAAAGAAATAATATGCTTTGTTTGCAGGGACTCCAGCTTGCACTCTGCTAATGTCTGTAGCAAAAAAATCAAAACCACAAGGCCTTCTTTGTGATTTGGATTTCATTATGAACTCAGTCCATGCCCACCGCAAGATCTGCTAGAAGTCTAAAACCTTTAAAGTAAGATCAAGATCAATATTGTGCTAACAGAAATAAATTTAATGGTTTTACTTCAAAATCACATAAACGCTCTGGTATTGGTTAGAAGCAATCAGAAGACCATTTTCATAACTCTGAGAAATCATGCATGAAGCTCTCTTCTGGGTTAGATCTTCAGCTGATTTAAATTAGTTTAATGAATCCAGATAAGGTTTGGGGTTGCCAAGTATTTGTTCAAACTTTCAGAATCTTACCCTCAATTATTTCAGTGGTAATGATCATTTAAAAATACCATGATCAATGGCCTTTCAGTTTGTAGACAGATAAATCATGAGCTGTTTAGGCTGTTAAACTCTCATAATGGTGTTTATTTGAACGGACTTAAAATTTTGCAAAAGTAAGCTGATCTGGTAGCCCGCTATGGTGAGATGATTGCCCTTAAGCCCTGATAAAAAGGGACATTTACAAATAAAATCATCAAGCACTTTTCTTGAATTTCCTTGCATATTAAAGCTAAATAACCTGAATTCATGTTTACAACACTATGACTGGAAAACCTCAGCCTGATACAACTTTACCAACAAAATTTAATTTCTAATTAGTTAAAGATGATCTAAGGGACAGAGTTACACCAACAGACCACAGAACTTTTCCTTACTTTAAGTATTTCATTCATGAAATTGTTGGCAGATCACAAGTTTACCTTTAAGTGGAGTTTACAAAGACTTACTGTAGGCTTCAGAACTACTTTAAGGAAATCACCTAGGAAAGTAGGATTTCAGGTTACCACCAGGTATAGATTTTGCTCTACACTATATTAGAAAAATGATGAAATATGACTCTACTGAAATGTATGCACATAACTTTATTATCCTAATTGAGCTTTTGATTTTAGAATACTTTCTTTTGTATTATTATTTTTACACATTAATTGAATCCTAACTGACTGCTAAGGGATTGGAGACTGTTATTCAATCAGTTATACAATCCTTTTATGGATTTTATCAACATAATATTATTTATTTTTAGTTTTACACACAAGAGGATTTCCAATTGCATTTCTGCACATTATTAGAATGCCAAAAAACTGCTTTGAAGACAGTTTAATTTATTTCTATTTCCTGTTATCTTGCTGTTAGCATAAAGGGAAACAAACAAAATTAATTAAGATACACTGACCATTGAATTTAAGCAAAAACAGAAGTATAAAAAGTCAGTAACTTTAAAGTGAAAAGCTCCTCTAGGATTTCACACTGAGTGAGCTTCACAGAGTTATAGCTTTTAAAACAAACTGAATTTATGACACACATCTTTCTATGAACTTGGGTATCAGGTTTCCTTATCCCTCAAATGTCAGCATATACTTCTTCACTTAGATTTACTGTTATTGTGCAAGTAGTCCCTGAATTTTACCATTTAAAGAAAAGTATAATTGCTGTGATGACTTTTTTCCAGCTAAGGCCTCTGGAGAGATACTAGTTTTAACAAATGTATTCCATAACACTCTAAGGTTTAGAGATATTGACTTATATTTCAGTACAAAACTACCTGGTTTTTCCTTGAACTCTAAATGTCATAACCATCACTTATAGGAATGTGTTACAAGGCTAATAAACAAATGAAAGACCAGGCTACCATAAACTCAAAACAAAACATTAAGTTCCAACAAACCTTACTGCTGCATGAGAAATGCAGGAATGTTAATCTTCTCTAAACTCAAAATAAATACAAGTGATCCTGATATATTTTATTTAAAGTGCTTCTTACCTGTCAGACAGCAAGTCTTGTTCTTTGCCTAAAATTACAGAATTCACATAAAAGGACAGAATAAAGACCACTTCTGGTAAGCAAAGTGGGAGTTTTAAGGAAAAAGAAGAGAGAAGTGAAAGGAGAGGAAGTGGAAGCCGTTGCCAAGAAAAGAACAGTGCTCTCATTAGAGCTCTTAGCTCTGGTTATCTTACAGGTAACATAGATTTTTAAAATGCTTCTGACACTCCATCTATCCAGAAATGTCATGATTTTTGCAACACAAATTACTAGGCTCCTTTTAGGCACTAATTTTTCAATCAGCTTTCTGAATCAGAGATGAAAAAAAAAAAAAAAATTCATTGCCAAGAAACCCAGATCCCACACAGCGAGATTTACCTAATGAGTCCTTATATCCAGAGACACATGGTATCACAGCTGGGGTAACACCACACAGCTGACTGAACTTTGCAGTGGAAAGTGATTTAAACAGGCAATTAAAAAAAAAAATTTGTACTGATCCTTAATGTTATGTGCCTTCATAAGTCAGTGGCCGGCATGATGGAATAGCTCAGCACATGAACAAGTCTTAACAGTCAGAAGCCTGGCCAGAGCAATAGAGAGTAACCAGCAATTCACATGGAAACGAGTGACTGGGATATCTAGGAACTCATGTTCTTAGTTATATATTTACTTGCTTTTGCCATCCTTGATGGAAGGGTTTATTTTATTTCAAAATTATTCACTAAGTAGTTTGTTGTCATATCAAATATTCAAAAAAATAGCTAGCTACTCCTAAGTACTTGTGTGGTAACACTTAGCCATACTTTTCTCTGTTAAAAATTAATTACTTGAAGTGCATGCTAGTGTATTTCTTTCTTTCTGTCTGGAAGAAAAAATAAATAAAACAAAGCTAAGGAAAGTATAAATTTCCTCCATAAAGTATACTATCTGGGGAGAGAAATCTGTTTTCCAGACTTTGTGAATGCATATTACATCTCCAAAAGGCTTTAATGCAGATAATTTGTTCAGGTCATTATTATTTTGTATTCCTGTGAATAACGGTCTGCACAGGGTGATCTAAGGAACTACATTAGCTGTGACCTAATTATTTTGGAGATAACTGCAAATACTTGCACATCCAGAAGCAAGTTTCTGTGAGGAAACTGCTTCACATGTCTGAATTACATTTTTGTAGTACATTTTTATATCTAAAATATAAAGGAAAAAAGTGTGATTTCTCCAAAATAAAATGTAAGGCATAATTTTGCAATATGAGGAAAACAATTACTACATACACCATATAAAAATCTGCTCATTCTTCATTATTAAGCTTTCTTCCATTAAAAGGTTCACATGTGCATATATTTTCTACTCAGACTTCTTTTAAAGTTGGGAATCCAAATATGTTATTTTGCCTTCAAAATATGCATTGATAAACACTTTTAAGACCAGAGAAGTGCACACATCAAAGTGTTTCTGTTCAGCCTACCTCCACTGGCTTTCCTATGCAGCAAAACTGGGAAGCAGACATGAAAATATATATGGGACTTGCTTTTTATGATCCTAGGAGCAGAGGGAGACATCAGTCAGAGCACAGCAGTAGTAAGAGATTTTTTACAGATGAATATTTTGCATCTGGTATCCAAAGCTAATAGCTGTCTCCAGTAGTGTGACAGATGCAGGACTTTAAAAACATAGATGCTGTAAAGAAATAAATTGACATTTGCTGCATGTTAGAAGGTTCCAAAAGAATGATAGTATCTCTCCTTCTAGTGCTAAGCTCGTCTGAGTGTAAGGCAGGTACATCAGGTAAGTAGGTCTGACAGACATCCTTCCCCAGAAATCCTCCAAGGACATTTTAAAGTGCTTGTTTGTGTGAGAAACCATCAAAACTGGAGTGAGGAGGTTCAAAGAGATGGCCTTTCTCTGGAGTCACCAAAGCATATCCAGAGGCACAAAGCTAATCTACACTGCAATTACTGATATAAATAAGTCAGCTCCTCTAACAATAGCAGCCAAAGTACAACAACAACGTAAAAGTCAGGTGCTTTTAGCAGTAAGCCCCCACATCTGCCTTTTTCCCTTGCATAAACAAACAAATGCTTAGATGACGCTGGGCTAGTTCCCCAGCCTGACTGCTTGCTGGGTAGCTCATCTGCTGCTTTGCTAAAACTGAAGAGACAACTTCCCATAGCACAAAAGCTGGGCAAAAAGTATGTGTATCAATCCAGACCACGTATAGATGATGGCTAATGCTTTGCTAGGTAGTGTGAAAACACGTTTCTTGCTTTTTTTTAATGATTCCCCTGTAGTACTTCTTTCCTTAAGTAAGAGATGTGGAGCTGAATGTGAGATGAAAGGATAAAAAGAAAACAGGTTGTGTTTTTTTCAGACAATGTATATATATGCCCTGGAAATCATGGTACAGGATGCTGTGTGGGTAAAAAAAGTGACTACATAAATGTCAAATTTATACTTAACTCTCAAACTCTTGCCTGTAACCCTCAAATCCTGATTAAAACTACTCAGAAGTTTGGAGGTAGATAGGCAACAAGATAGCAGTAAAAACACTATAGAAATTCTGGAGAACCCATATTCAGTCCAATCTAATTATCTTATTCCTGGAGGCCATGCTCTTTACAGATGAACAGAAAAGCTCAAAAAGCTGACAGACTCCAGAGCAGTACAGAGGCACAGTGCCATACCACACTGAACATCCAAGGCCAGACGGTGAGACACAACTGATGTTTTACAGGGCCCCATGATGAAGTAGAAAACAAAAACTGTGATATCTGGATAATGATTACATATCACTATCTTTATTTGGTTTTGCCTGGAAAAACAGCCCTGGAGGAATACCAGGACTACAGTCCCTGTCCTTATATAGCATGACTTTCACAATGGCTGTTCTCTCCGAATTGTGCATTCTCTCTCCACCTTCTGTATTTCCATAAGCATACAAACTCATGGTGTTTAATATTCTGCTTATTTAGACAAAAATATATTTTTATCTCTTGGAGTTGGCCTCATTTCCTATTTACCTGGAACTTTCTCACTCAGGTAAATGCAATGAGCCAGATGGTGTGATCAGGACCTTTCTCTTGCATTCATATGTTTTAAGTAGAGTCTATCACGTGCAATTCAGGTTATGAAATATCAGGCATCCTTAAATCTGCTGAAAATGGTGGGAATATTAGCTATTCCTACAAAGCATAAAACATGGGGATCTGTTTATTTTTCTTTTGTCAGACCTGTTTCTCGGTCATATGAAACACTTTAATCCGGCATTTTCGATGTATGAGAAATGAACCATGACAGATCCTTTCCTTAGAAGAAGGAAATAATTGTCCACAGAAGAGGACTGCGAGGACATTTAAAATCTTTACAAATTTAAATCAAAAACACTCTGAAAATATGCACTTTGCTAACGTTTTAGAGTTAAAACATGAAGACACTTTTAGAACACATGGTCTTTAGACTAATAGATTGCCTCTGAGAAGGACATACTAGATCATTCCTGATTGTGAGCACACCACTTCCACATCATTTCTTGAAAAGAAAGTATATGGCTTTTGTCCACTGAAATTTTTACATAGGCAAGGAACTCCATACTGGTCTTCCCATCCCAAAACCCTTTCTTTGGCAGTGTTTAGCTGTGTAATGACACTTCTCCATAAACCCCCTTGACCTTCAGAAAGTTGCTGACTAGAGAATTCTTGAGTCAGAAGTGATGTCTATTTTTTAATAGCTCTCAGTGGGAATAAAAGGAAAAAAATACAATTGCTTTTTCGGTCACATTTTTATCATCCTCAGTATTTCATGGTATGGATTGCCATGGCTTGACTACAGAATATAAGAATGATCACCTCCTTTTCTGACTTTTGAGGCAAAACCTGCTAATCTCATATCTCCTACTTTTTGTACTGAAAGAAAATGCAACCAATTCACTTTCACCCTGACACTTCTGATTTTAGAGATATCTGTTGTATGAGTCACATTTTCCAGCTTTAGTCTTTTTATTTCTCCTTGTGCAGAAAGTGTCTCATGACTCTGATAGTATCACCTTCTGTTTTGAAGATACAGGTATTCTACAGATTTATGTAATGATGTTCTTTAATTTCTTGTGTATGCTTTTCCTGAATAATCATGTCAAATACTTTTTTAACCATTACAGAATTCTGATTTGACATTTTCCACTCTAACACCAAGAACTAAATCCTAAGTGACATGGAAGCTTAGAGCCCACAAATTAATTTGGAAATCTGTTTTCAGATTGTTTTTTTTTTTCTGTGCATCTTTCAACTTTCCTCTGCATCTGTGTTTCATCAAAAAATTATTTTGATTGGAAGGCATCTTTGAGACAATGTAGTTCAAACCACCTGACATGGGCAGGGACACTTCCACTAGACCAGGTTGCTCAAAATCCCATCCAGGCTGATCTTGAACATTTTCAATGATGGCGTATCCGCAATACCTCTAGGCAACCTTTTCCAGGGTCTCAATACATTCTTCACAGTAAAGAATTTCTTCCTAATATCTAATCTAAGTTTACCATTCTTCAACTTAAATCCACTTCCACTTGTCCTATCTCTATATGGCCTTGTAAGAAGTTTCTCTCCAGCTTTCTTGTAGGCTCCCTTTAGGTACTGGAAGGCTGCTATGAGGTCTCCTTAGAGCCTTCTCTTCTCCAAGCTGAACTGCAACCTTTTATTATCTCATCAGTCTTTTAAGAGCCTTCTGAAACATTTAATTGTTAGTTTTTGAATGACTTCACTACCTAGAATGCAAGAGTATTGAAAGCAAAATTCATGGTCTTGTTATTCACTCAACTTGTCAATTTTTTTCTTTTTTTAGCAAACATGAAAGTTCTCTGTACAGACTTCTGCTGAGACTACACTAGCAATCTTCTCTCACCACAACAATGACCATGTGTTCCTACTTTGTCTCTCCTGCTACCTGCACAAGGCAGATGCATTAATACTTACTGCCTTGTAAGCAACGCTGACAGCATTTGAAGCACCCAATCATTTCACGTATTATACCAGCTGCTGTGCACATCAGAACAGAGCAGAGGTGGGCAGTATCCTGTTAAATATTAAATACTATTCCTATCAGAAATAACAAAAAAATAGTCTTAACAGCCAGTTCACAGAGGAGAACTCAGATTTGGAGAACCCAGTTTAACACTTGCACATACTATTAAAGATCACCTTGTCCCTAGAAAACTGAAAAATAAATAAGGTATAACCAGCATGACTGGGAAAGTCAGAAACCCAGTACAAAGAGGTATGGTGAAGATTTTACTGCATAGCCAGCAAACAAAAAATGTATGTTCATTCAGTCTGTGAAGCCTTCAGCTAGGCCACCTAATGTATAAAGCTTCCAGTGTCTATAGAGTTGAGACTATTTTGGTGTTCTTGGATATAATTAGATGTCATGAATAAATAAGAAATTGTACTGGCATTCTATTCCTGCATCTTTTCATGTATTTTTTTACAATTCTTACACTGAATGGAGGGGCAGGGGAGAGTGGGAGAATAGTGAACAGAAGGGCTTTTTCTCCTGTTTGTTTAGCCTGCTGTTTGGGATTAGCAGAGAGGAAAACTGCCAGATGTGCATTTTTCTTTTGCTGCTCTGTTCAGAGATAAATTGGATGTTTTTGCATAGAAAATTTCCACAGGAAGCATATGCTGCACTAAATGTCTTGAGCATTTTGATCCCTAGATGTATATTGTCACTCCCAGGTACGAGCGATATCATTTAGCACCTTTTGATGTTAGAGAAGATGATACACATGACAATAAAGGTGATAGACTAAAATGAAACTAAGACAGTGCAATTCACCAAAGTTTATGCAGGACTGCATCTGGTGTCATGAATAGCTAGTAAATGCATTAACAAGAAGATTTTCCTCTTCGAAGTTTTTTGCAAAGTGGAGGTGCAATTTCCACTTGGTTCCTTCTTGTTTTCAATTCCTAAAAATGCTGTTCCAATTCTGACATCAAGAACATCATAATGTAATTTGAGTTTACACCCTCTGTTACTCTCATTACATTTTAGGCCTATCCAGGTTTGTAAGGGGCAAGATGTTCATACGTGAAATTCAATGGGCTAATTTACCCTGGACTGTAAGAGTATATTTAAACTCTTGTTTGCATATGTCCACATACAAGACTTTAAAGAAGATTACTCTCTCAGTGAAATTCATAGGTATTGTTGAGTTGCATCTCTTTCTACTCAGCAAAATTATATAGTAACCATTCTTCTTCAGTGAAAGGGATCTGTGTTATGGAGATCCAGAATCCTTGAAATCAAAGAGACCTAGTGCTGTTCTTTTATGAAAGGTTTTAATGAAGACCAGCTAGGTAAACCTGGTTGGAGGTTTAGTTCAAATACTTCACATGGCTGAATATGCCAAAGATGCTTTGGAGTTTAACCCTCTAAAAGCGTAATAACAGACAATCAAAGTAACAAAGCAACTAAATCAGAGCTGTTAAGACAATTTTTCTGTCTTCTCTGGTGTCATGGAGTACTTGCACTTGAAAACACTAGACTTTTAAGTATGACTTTCTTCAGCCATTGAATGAGTAAAGAAAACTTAGTAACTTGATACCATTGCAAAATATGTAACTTTAGCCACTGTATTTTTAGCTGTAGTGGTATACTTTTTAAAATCAGTGTAACATTATACTGTCCGTGAGATACATGTGTTCAGTAGGAATGTTTCTTTTTTTACCAACAATACTCCAAAAACTGAGCAAAACAGTCAATGTCCTGTTAAGTATTGTAATAAAAATGGCAAAATGCATTCACAAACCAAAGTTGAAAAGTTGTCTTGACTACTGAAAACCCACCTGCAACCATGTAAATTACAAGAAAGTAGAAAGTGCACTCAGGAAATAAGAATCTGTAAAAGTATTTCCTTCATGCAAATTAGAGTGATGAAAGTAAACTTCTTGTGTGCACAAGTAACTATAGCTAATTTCTTAATCTAACGCTGGATTAACAGTAACACAGATTGACCACTTTCCATGTCACCTTCCAGATGCCACTTGAGTTTATTCCTGATACAAACTAATTGTCTTCAGCAAAACTAAATGTTCGAGACCTTGTCTTTAGCAGTCTGTGGCAGACTACAGACATTGTTAAGAACTTTTCATTAAATCTGTAAATGAAACAATGTCAAGATAAATCATCAGAATTTATATTCATTTCAGAGATTATACAAACCCACTTTCAATATATATGAATATATTGCCTACAAGCTTCCTTCCACTGAAGACTCAATACTGCTAATGGAGATCTAAAATATACAAAAGAAACAGCTCTTGAGGAAAAGCTTTTTAAAACATGATAACAGGATCTGTATGGCAGATGTACATGGGAGGGAAATATATGTTCCTGAAATAAAATTTTAAATGCACTTGATTGGTCTAATTTGACAGGACACCCATAGCCAAAGACCCAGATCTTATAGATCCATAGATCCAGATCCATTGACCTGATCCAGAAAAAACAGGAGGAAACAAAAAACGAAGAACTATTTCAATTATGAGATCAGGGTAACATAACTTAAGAGCTTTCTGCTTTCTTTATACTTCGTATGTCACTCCCAAAGTTTTTGGCAAATTCCCCTTCATGTTCAACTACTTAATACAATTTAAAGCAGATCAAAATTATCACCAAAAAACAAACAAACAAACAAAAAAAAGTCATTAGAAACATAAGAATTTCACTTACAGAGAAAGTAGAGTAATGTCAATGCAGAGCAGTAATCTTACCAGATTGCATAATTCATCAGAACTATCCCAGGCTGGTGGTGGTTTAGAAAGTTTCTGCTGCTGCCATCCATGTCCTGTCTAATTTGACCTTCTACTATTGCTTCACTTAAGCATATGGATGCCTAATAATGTATTGAGCAAAACCGGGACTTCAGAGAAGTTAAACTTGATCTTGTTGAGAGGATCTCTGCCCGTCTGACCTCCTCCCATGCAGTTCCCACTGATGCAAGAATGGGGCTCATAAGAGCACTCCATCTCTTTCCTTCCAGCTCGCAGACTGGAGTTACACTTCTGCCACTTCATCAGTTCCAGAGAAGAGGACAGTGAAAAGAAAGACCCTGAAACTAAAATGAGTGAGGGCAAATGATGGGTGAAAGAGAAAGTGGGCACACACAATGATGAAAGGAACAACTTTTTTTCCTATTACTTGCTGAAAGTATTATATAGGGTTTCTATATGATACTTTCCAGGATTTGTGGAAGTTTACGAAACGCAGGACAGTGACAACCAAAACCAAAAATCTCTTCCTAGCATGAGAATATTTTGCTGCAGTCCTATAAGTTTAATTTTCAAGATTTTCTGTTAAATGAGATGAAGCATCAGTTGTCTAAGGTTTCCCCATGTATCCCTGGTTTTGCTGCCTGGAAAACAGTGATTCAAGAATACCAAATTGCCTGTGTCAAATTGTGCAGCTGACACAAGTGCAAATTGTGATGCCAAAAGACATGGCCTTTTGCAGAAATAGATGAAAGATCCATGAAACAATTCACAGATTCCTGGTAGCTGAACAGATCTAGCAAAGGCTGAGAAATCTGCATTCGTTTCAGCAATACAGGGCACAAGCACTCTGGGAAAGAACCATTGCTGTTCTCACAAACATGTTTCTTTGCAGAACATGATCCAATTTTAAAGGTTTTCAGTGCTACTGCTTGACATTTAGACTTTTTTTCCCACAAGAGACATGTAGCTGAGATGATTTTCCATATGTCTTGGGTCGATTCAAAAGAAAGGATAATATTCATGAGCTAAAGAAACATTAGACCAAGGTCCCAGCTGAGGTTTAACCAGAGGACAGAAATACATTAACCCCTTCACAAAAAAAAAAAAATCTTTTCATAAGTATGACTAAAAACGCCCTTCTGCATGACTAACCTTTAAGTCAGGAGAGATATGACAAGCACCTTTACTGACAATATATTCTCAATGATTTCAAATGAAGTAAATACTCTGGAACAGAATGATAAGAGCCTGAGGCTTGGTTTATGTTATTGTTAGGTACCCATAGGGAGCACATCTTTCACATGTGGTCACAGCTCAGGGAATGCGATCCTTTCCCGGAGTTTTAAATGATACATTTATTTTCTTCAAAGAACAATTTTACCATATTGAAACAGTCTAGTTCAGAACACCAGGATGTTTTGTCAAGAAACATGAACATAAAATCAATTAAACACAATGCAAGGGTTTTTTTAAATTAATCAATTCAGGTTAAGCTGGCAGCAGACTTGGGAATAATTCCTTTTATTAATCATATATATTTCAAGTTTCTTGGGCCCTCCCAATCATATTCAGACTTAAGTGAGGAACCTAATTCTTCACATTTCCTTTTGCAGCCCTAACTTCTGAGATGTGTAGGATAGAGAAGAAAAGCAAATATTTTAGGACTGAAGTTGTGAAAATGTTCCACCAGTCTTCAACCAAGAAACTGCAGAGTCCACTCAGTAAAAAACAATGATTAACTTAGTATTTCAGAGCACTGTACTCCCAAACTCTGGATAAAAAGAAGATGTTGGCAACACTTTTGTGAAGTCCTGATGTCTGGTCTTTTTCGGGTATTATATCTTTTCAATAAAATGAACTGAAAAAGTTAAAAAATGAGATAATGCTCTCAACAGAGCACACTGGAAAGAAAACTAGGCTCACAAAGAGAATTAAGAACAGAGAAAAGAGTAAAATACAAGCTCAGAAAAAATATCAGAAGATGAACACTTAAACAGCTGCAGAACTCTTTTTTACTTGATTTATTGAATGCGACACTGAAGTTTTTCTCCCTTATTTTGTTAAAAAGTTGAGCACCCATTCATCTTCCCTGCACTATTTAACAATGCGAGAATGAACCATCTCATCTTTATTAATATCACTTTTATTTCATTACCCATTTTCTTCAGGGCCAGAAGAACTTTCTCTGATTCAGTTTACTAGGGCTACAGACTAGTTTTACTCCATGTTGATTGAGCAAGAAATCAATGGATGATGCATTTGCATCTCAATGCATCACCTAATTAGCTGCTTTCTAAAAATGAAATCAGGTAATTATATATAACCTTTTCAGTAAGATTAAATGATAGCAAATTTGCTTTGCCAAGAAAATTATTTTGACCACAGATCACTGTTCTTTTTATTCCACATATATTTTCTATTATGTAGCTATTGCTGAGCTCCTGGAGACATGACTATGAAGGCCATGTAAGCGTGGTTGTTTATTGTGTGCCCAATCAAAGATTCCAAACAGGCAGGTCAAGGGATTTCAATGGACCTACACTTACATGTCTCAGCCCCATTACACAAGGATGATGAATTTAGGGTAGCTTTTCAGAACTTTATAAAAAAGGACTTGCTTGTCTGACTATTAAGTATTGTATGAAATGTGTATGTTAATGCAAAAGAAAGCTGCCTGTGGAAGACTGGAAAGAATAAACTGGCAGAAACCTCTTCTGATCAAATTATTGAGCAATATCGAGGAACAATACCCAAATTATTAGCTTTGATGACTTTGCCTTCTGTCCAATTGAGCTATAAAATAACTTTTGCACAAAATATTAAAAGTCCACGAACACAGGTGAACAACTGGTAGGATGAAATGGGATAAATCTGAAAACAAGCAGTTTCCTTCACTCTGAGATAAGACCACATCTCTGTGAGGATATGATTTTGGGTAAAAAAAGTAAAGAAACATTCATATAATGTGTTGTTTTGCTGAGATTTTGAAGGCGATCCTTCGAAAATCTTTTATTTTACTGAAAAAAATCCAAAAGACATGATGTAATTTATAACCCACTAAACTTACCTCCAAAGAGAAAGCTGCTAGAACTCAAATTCTATCATATCTGATAAAAGCTACTGCAGCTGAGGGAGGAACTGGGGAGCCATACTCTCTAAAGCTCTTCTAAGTAAAAATTACAGTACAAAAATGGATACCTAGAGGTATTCACTCAGAAAGAGAATAACTGTCAGCTGCTGTTCTGATACTGAGCTAATTCATCTAATTCACTAACCATGAAATTTTTGCAATTCATTTACAGATGATTTACAGAAGAAACATCTCCTTAATTTTAATTGCAATTCGACAATTTTAATAATATATAGAAAATATATTCTAGGGAATGTGTATTCCTAAGACATGCAGAGGAAAATAAAGTTTAACAACAGCAACATTCCAAATTAAGATATAAGCACAGCACAGCCCATTTAGTTCCTTCTTCTATGGCATCCTTGTCAATCGAAAAATATCAACTTAATGTATTTATAGCCTCATCTCAAGGGAGTGTCATCCTTACAATTGACCTTTTGTTGGCATCTGCATTTATTTCTGCCAGATCACTGCGTATTCCTAGGACAGACTAAACTAGGGAAAACAAGAGTTGGCAATACGAAATCAAAATTTATTAAAAAAGACTGCTTTCTGCACAGAAAACATTCTTCCCATGTGAAAAATCTCTAAGCCTTTTCTTTTTATGTTTGTTGAGCCTGTACTTGCTTTAATGTTAAAGAACTTCTGTGGTATGTGTTTGAGCAGTACAGAAATTATTTCTGAGGTCTTCAGAACTGTCTAGAATTTATTAGGGAAATAGCCCCTATTGCAGGTGTAATTCAGCTATTAAATAGTGCAATTAGCCATCATGACTCATCATTCCTGGTCCATTTGTTTGGAAGTACAATAAAAATAGACACAGGGAGAAACCACTACATTTAGATTCTAAACAGTATCTGTGTTTTCCAATGCACTTCCCACTTTCCTTCACTATAGTAAAGTTAGTAAAAACCCTGCTAGTGCCAAAGTGGCCTACTGTATTTAAATATTTCAGGGATCTTTCCTAAGTGGAGCTATGACACATTTTTAGGAAGAGTAAAAAACAGCCTGGATTGAAAAATTTTTCTACATAAAGGCAGAGAGAGGATGGCATGGACTAATATTACATGGAAAAGTACATGTTAAAGAAAACATAGGGAAAAAATCCAAATAAGATAGATGAGAGAAGTTAATTTAGGACGTTTGGTGACAAGACTCCATTTGCAGTGACTAGTTACACTTTCTCATCTACTTCCTAGGCAGTCTTCTCTGACTCTCATGACAAATACATGAACTTCTAATTCTGGGTCATCATTAACATCAGTCCTTCTGACCCACACATCAAAATGCAGTTTAAAATTCCAGTGAGGCAGTGTGTACAGTGTTATGCTTACTTGAAAGTGAAGTTATATTGCCTTCATCCAAACAGGAAGGATTAGTTCAGTAATATATTTTACATTTTAAATTTAATTTATATTGACATATGACACATGCCTGGAAATTGCTGTCTTTGTGATTATAAATACAAAGTTACTGTCCCTTTTAAAAGAAAGAGATTCTGACACTACAGCGTGGATAGAAGTTTCAGTGCCAGAAGTAATATGCTATCAGTACATACCCAACCAGTCCCTGAGAACTTTATGTTTTCATTTAGCTTTCTTAGAGATGAGAAAACATGATAAACCTATCAGAGCTACCATCCCTCACCTTTGCCTGGCAGCCTGGGTGATAGAGCCTGCTTTACATTCCGACACAAGACAAATTAGAGTGCACTGTGCTCAGGCTCCGTGCTGCCTTCTTGCCGAGGAAGTAATTCATCTCTTCATGTTGATTGAGCGATACTGAGCAGTGTGTTGGGAAACAAGGGAGGAGGATGGAGTCGAAAATCATGGGGAGGGAAGGCAAGTAAGAAGAACAGTAGAAAGATTCTGACTAAGGAACTGACTAAGGAATTCAGGGACTCATAACCAGCCCCAGGTAAAAAAAAGAAAAAACAAAACAAAAAACATGATAATGTGTAGAGGCAGATAAAGAGGTAAAGACACATTCTCAAAAATGTATTTCCATTAATTAAAAATTTTAAATTTTTCTAGAAACAGAATAGTCCAGATTATGAAAGGGAAGAAATGAAAAGATGTAGGTATATAAGCACATACTATCCAGACTTAGATATAAGTAAGAAAAAGAAGTCTGAATTGCTTGGAAAATGAGTCTGAGAAAAGACTCATCTAACTCATCATTATTCAAACCATACTATAAATAGCTGCCAAATGAGTAAAGGTACGGCACCATAACCAGGTATCCTGGACACCACGTCTGATTTCACTGGAAATTGTGAACAACTTACTACTGTCAGCCTTGATTATCTTATCTACCCCCAGAAATACTGTGTCCACACTCCTCTTTGTCATCTATATTTCAGACATGCGCAAACATGCTATACTAGCATCTGCAGAGTTCAACTTTACATGTCACAAAATATTTTGTCACTTTTCCTTCAGCTTTCAAGAGATTGAAACACAGACTGATTAAGAACTGAAATAATTTTTATCCTTCAGATTTCAAGTCTCACAAAAGGTAACAATTTTATTTAAAAGAAATGCAAACACATAGGATGCAATAAAATAATAAAAAAACCCCTGTCCCTCTAATCACTCCTTAAAAAATTATCCTAGCATTAGCATGAAGTTAGAGAAGTATAGAAAGTAGTGTGTATCCCCTCAATCATACTGTTCTCGTAAACACAGAATTTGCTCATACTGACCTGGTAAGACAATACAACACAAAAAAGCTATAATTTATTTCCACAGCATTTATTCTGTTTTACAATCTAGACAGTGTTCTGATCACAGAGTTAAGCATTTTTCAGAAAGCTTTAAGCAAGTTAATGAAATTTCTATTATGCTGCAAGAGTGAGCATTTCAAGACTGTAAGTTTTCACATAATTCAAAGTGATATTTAAAGTATGACATGCTAATTTTCTGCCCCCAAATATTACTTCATTATGTATCTCACATATTTTGACAATGATTCTATGAAATTTGGCAGCATCATGAAGCCTCACGCTAAAATAAAGGTGCATCCCTTGGCATCTATTAAGGTTAAACCTGTTTTATCACTGAAATACACAATACACCACATTTAAGTCTCTCATGGCCATTACTAACATCACCAATCGATTTGCAAACAAGATTTTGAAATATGCAAATATATAACACCATGATACAAGAACCCTTAGAAAAAAATAAGCTTTGTTTTTCTTAAAACTTATCTGCCTTTATAGGTTGTGAAATAATGCAAATGAAATACTAAAGAATATTCCTACTACTGTCTCTGTATACAACTGGTATTTAGAAGAAAGAATAAACTCTCAAAAATTATAAAATATCTATTTTCCATTATTTTTTCACTTAGATTAAAAAATTAGCCTTCTCTCAGTTTAAAACAAAGTTGTCCTTGTCTATTAGTAAAACAAAAAGTCATTCTATTTTATGTTTACCTAAAATTATTTCACTCTTGAACACCACACCCTTTTTATTAGACATTTCATTAATACAAATCTCCTTCTATAATCTCTGTACCACTTGCCAAAAATATACTAATAAGAAAGAAGATTCAGTCACATTACTCTTTCAAGAATATTAATTTCAGTGCATCTTCAAAGCATATTCCAGAATTTGTCATCTTTATCCCTTGTGCATAAGATGATTAATTTTTAATAACACTAGTACCAATAACAATAACTAAAAATTTGATTTACATTGTGTCATAAATCTTAACTGACTCACAGATACCCTTTCTGTGTAGTAATAAGTCTCTCAGATTGTAATTTATTTAAGTGGAACCCTAAGTAATTTATCAGAATACATGTATGCAAGAACTGTTTTCCTTGGAGAAAAAATCAGCAAATTATTCATAAAGAAGATGATGAAATTCTCATACTTACTCATTACATTAATTAATTCTGATATTTTATCAGCAAATAAATAAGTAATTTCTTTTCACTTCACAAACTGAACTTATATTAGCAATTACAAGTTAATTCTATTTTGCTTTTGTCTGTAAGTCACATCATATTGTCCTTTAAACAGGTGGGTCTATTTTTGTAACTAACTCATCTCTAACTCATCTGGAAATCAAATATATATAAAATTTGTAATCCATGATGTTTGGAAAACACAAAAGACTTCTAAAATGGGAAAACATGAAATATCTTTCTAAATCTAACAAGCAAACCTCACATTTCAAACAGTATGCTTTTTCATGAAACTTATCCATTTTTATGCAGTATTACTTTACCAAAGTTCAAATTTCAAAATTGATAAAAGAACATAAATCGTTTTCAGTAAATATGTAGTCACTGGAGCTTCAAATGAACTTGTAATAATTATTTGTATTAATAAATAACTACAGCTTGAATATTCAAGGATAAGTAATACTTTAGTACTGGGAATAGAGCCAATTGCGGTGTCCATAGTCAATTTTTAATTAGTCACCCTCAAATTAGTACTCTTAATGTAATTTTGTAAGTAGCTGAACTGAACAGCAGATATTAATAGCTTGCTAAGGGTCACATACAGCCATGCTGCAATATATTGAACCCTCTCCAAATCTCTAGCTTTATCACCACTAGAGTATATTTTTAAGAGCCTAAGAGGGAAATCCACATTTGTCTTTCAATTTTTAATTTAGGCTAGAATATGAGTTCTCAGAAAAGTCAAATAAACACTTTTTATCAACTAAGATAAGAATATCAATTTTTCACCAGAGATAATAAATACAAAGTGATTCCACTATGCTAAATAAACATGTTTAGGAGGTTTGAATTTTAACAATGGAATATAATAATTTAAAAATTATAAATGGTGTTTCACTGTAACACAACATATTGAATAGTAGCAGGGTGCATTAAATGAAGAACAAAGACTTTGACTGAAGCAGAAAGCTAAAATACCAGCATAAAGTTCATGGAGACTAAAGCATTCACCTCAGGTGGGTCTGACAATGGGATGCAAGAAAAGGGAATGGGATACACTTATGCAACTCTTTTTTAAATTGCATATATAGTTGTTTTTAGTTTCCAATATATTATTTTAGTGTAAACCATATGCATAATAATACAATTCCTAATTAATTTTATTTTTGAATGGTCCATGACCTTTGTAGAATTCCTCTTTTATTTTCATTATAAGCAAAGAGTATTTGAAACAGTCTTAAGCTTATGATGAAAAGAAAATGCTTCAATTTATTTCACTAAGCAAGAACATCTTACATGCAGTTTGCAAGCTTCTGAGATGTTGAAAATTAATGAAACTGCAGATCAATAGGATTAGAAATGTGAGTCCCAATCACCGTGATCTGTAGAGCAGTAAACTCTAAAACTGTTTCTGAAACTGCTAATAATCAGATTCTTCCAGCCATTGCATCTCCTGAAATAGCAAGGCAGAAAATGGAGTGAATTTTTAAAATTATACTAGTTTCAGAGCAGTTTAATAAAAAACTATGGGTGAGGAAGAATGTTCTGTATGTCACACTCCAAAGAATAAAAAAGACATTGGATGAAACAAATTTCCTTAAGAATGCTGAATGTTGGTATCATTCTCTTCAAAGGATTATCTTTTTTTTCAGCTCAGTAAAATCTGAGTTAGTTCTGAAATTCCATCAGAGTGCATACACATTTGTTCTTGACTGTGAAAACAAATCTAAAAGGAGAAATACAAAGACTTGGATAGCTGCCTCGCTGTAATGACGTGCTGAGAATACATCCATTTGTCAGAGTCTTTCTCAAATACATTCAATTAAAGAATAAACTGTAATTTTTAGTAACTGCTAAAACACAGTATTATAATGAATACTTTCAAAAGATGTTAGAATCATGGCAAACTTTGACCCAATTAAGGAAAGTTTTACTGCAAAATTTCCATGAAGATCCATTGTTGCAGTACTTTTCTTCTTTCTCAATCAAATGTGACTTTTGAAAAATCTGTCTGTATTAATTTTAAATCACAGGGTCATTCAGCTGCCACAACATCAATTAAACAAGGTATGTATGCAAACCAAATCAATTTTTTGAGTGTCAGCTATGGTGCCTGAATATAACTATAAAAGCCATCAGTAAAAAGCTAAAAAAACCTTGCATGTGGCATAATCTAGTAAGAAGTTGCCTACTGCAGATCCAAGCATGGAACAGAGAGAATACAAAGCTCTTCATATTTCACATTATTGTACGACATTCAGGATTTTTTTTCCTGCAGACAGATTGTGCCAACAATGGATTTTGCATCTTTGTTTGAACTTCAAAATGCTTAAGTACTAAATAAAACTAGTTCTGTTGAACAAATTTTTAATGAGTGCACATGTGCTTGTGTCATTTTGTAGAACAATCCCAGTGGTTGATGGCACATTTCAAAAGCAATTTTTGGCTAAACAAGAATTCCACTTTTACCAAATGATAGGTGGATATGATATTTTTATATTTATAGCCAGTAACATGAGATACGTCTATAGTATTTTTGCTAATATTTCTATGATTCTTGAAAAGATCACACATTGCATTTATAAAGACCTGTCCTATTTGACTTTTGTCAAGACCATAAATATAATAAAATCTCTTTTAAAATGAAATAGGAATACACAGCTGATGAAGAGAGCCCCACTATTCTCAGAAATATTTAAGCTTCATTTATTATTCCAGTTGTATAATTCCTCAGTGACCTTTCTTCAACATGCATCATGATATGCAGTATTCCATCTTTGTGCTACCTAGAGACTTTTCATCAAGCATCTACAGAAAAACTGAGTCACTACCACCATAAGCACTCTTTATCCACTCCATGATTTTTAAGACATTCCAATAATAAAAGACTCTTCCTTTCCAGTTGTATTTTTCTCTGTACTTCCACTAAGTTCTTAAGAAGAGGAAATAGTGAATGTGCAATCAAAAAAAAATAAAAGAAAGACAATATGAAAAAGTTCTTACCAGGTCAATGGGGAACATGAATTGCAAAAACAATGAGTCTAAATAAGAAAGTATAAAAAATGCAAGAGGGTCAGACTCCGTGCAACCTGTTCCTATGAATGAAAATCATGGGAATATGGGATCTGAACATCTTGTTCCAAAATTCTACACCATTTAATTATGTTGTAAGTGAAACCACAAAAGGCCTAACTAATTACAAAAAAAATAAAAAATCATTTACTCTGAAGCTCCACTGGAAGCTTCTAATGTACAGAATCAAATATAAAAATCAGTTTTCAAAAAACTGACTAAAAATGTCAAGTATAAAAAGTGTTTTGGGAAGTCTGGTCAGTAAGAATAATAAAAGTGAGGTGTAAGAAGCAGATGAAGCATTTTCAAGCACCACTAAAGCTTGCTTCTTTTTGAGGCATCAACTACTTGAAAGAAGATTCACAAGGAAATGTCCTTGGTGCCCTCTAGAGAGTATTTTTGCTGTTTTAGATAAAAGCAGAATATTTCCTTCACAAATACAAAAGCATCATGCCCACTGCTATTCTACACCATTATTTGACCTGGTTTTATTGATAAATAGAAGTTTGCTTACCAAAGGGTTTTCAGTCATTATATATTACTAGCCACAACATCTAATCTCACTTGGATTTGTTGGACAAGATCAAATGATAAGCATGCAGGTCTGACTCCAGAGGGAGAAAGTCTGTAAAATCACTTCTCAGAATCAGTTGAGTTATGCATACATTTTGTATGATGGGCAATGAACTCAAAGAGACTAAGGGTATTCTTTATTGCCATGGAAACAGACCTAGTTTCTCTTTTCTCCAGTTTGTAATATAACCTTGACAGTGACCATCATTTCTCAAAAGTCTTATATTTCTTTTCTTCATTCATAAACACAGGATGTTTTGAATCATTGCATGTGAGTATTTATGCTAATTCTATCTCAGAGAAATTGCTCTGTCTTACAGAAAGAAACCCAGCTCCCCACCAGAAAAAAAATAAAACAAAAAAAACCCCAAACCAAACCAAACCAAAAAACCCCCAAAAACAACGAAAAAATCACTCCAAAAATTCAAAAGATTGTGGCTATTTAGTGAATAAGCTGAATAACAATGTCTTTGACAGGACTTAGTAACTCAAAATGGTCTAGCAATTTTAGCAATTTTCTGGTTAATCACAAATTCCCTCCTAAAGATACCATCAATATTAAATATTCAGCACTGCATTATCAGACCTTCTCCACCCCAAATTAAACTCAAAGCAGACATACCTTGAAACATAAAAGATAATTTAATGCAAACTGGAAAGTAAGCCAGTTACCATCAGCGATCCACACCAGAGATCTATGCATCTCCAGCTTGTTCCTGCTGCAAAGTACTATACAGGTAAGTTCAGTGCTTAGCTGGTAAGTGAAAAACAAGTCTTTAAACCTTCCCTTTCAGCTTCACAGTTCCATTTTGCCAATTTACCCACATAAATCAGCTCGACACCACTGACTGTGAGATTCAATAAAGTTCCTTCTTTGAAAGATATAAGCCTTTTAAAATCTGCTCCATGATTTACAAACGCATCACTAATAAATGTTCTTGTTAGAGCTGTAGATTGCCACTTTTATATGATGAGATTGGTTGTCTTCAGTAGAAGGTGATAACAACCTGGGACTGCAGGCATGCAAGGATTTAATTGGCAGCCCTAGACACAAAGGGCTACCTGCAGCTTATATAGTAGAAGCAGCAGAGAGTAATTATAATTGGAGCTCCAATCATGTTTCATATATGTAATAGAATTTATAATCAGCACTGAGAACCATTCTCCACTCAGACTGTATGAGTGTGACAGGCCATTTTCTAAATAACATATTTTTGATCTGTCCCCTACTTTCACAAACACTACATTTGGTTATACCTGATTTTCTTTCTTCTGTTATGTATTCATGACACATCACATCAGATTTCAAAAGTTATTCATGTTCACAATTATCTAGATATGTAGACTTCTCTGAAAAGTAACTCAGTTGTCTGACTATCAACAGAATCAGTGGCATTTAGGCAACTTTTTGCCTAAGGTTCTTTCCGATAATAACAGGTGCTCATTTACATACTTGAAACACTAAAAAGTGACTGAAAATTTTTCTTAAGAGGTGTGGGAGAAAAAAGGGAGGAGGCCACCAAGATGATCAGAGGGATTGACTATCTCTCGCATGAGGGAAGGCTGAGAGAACTAGATTTTTCAGACCGGAAATAGAAGGCTTACAGGTGACCTCATTGTGGCTTTCCAGTACCTGAAGGGAGCCTACAAGGAATACGGAGAGAGATCCTTTACAATGATGATTGTGGCTTTCCAGTACCTGAAGGGAGCCTACAAGGAATACGGAGAGAGATCCTTTACAATGATGAGGAGAAATGGCTTCAAACTGAAAGAGAAGAGGTTTAGATCAGATATTAGGAAGAATTTCCTTACTGTGAGGGAGGTGAGACATTGGAATAGGTTGCCCAGAGAAGTTGTGGATCTCCTGTCCCTGGAAGTGTTTAAGGACAGGTTGGATGGAGGTCTGAGCAACCTGGTCTAGTGGAATATGTCACTATGAAGGACAGGGAGATTGGAACTACATTCATGTTCCCTTCCAATCCAAGCCATTCTATGATTCTATTATTTTAAAGAGGAAAATCACAGATTTTCCTATGGAAAATCCACTGATGAGCGTCACTAAGTCACTCCCCAGAGAAAGGAAAGCCTCTGAAAAGAGCACGGCTTTTTGATGGCACCAGGAATTTACCTTTTCTTATTTCTGTTTTTTTCTTTCCTGTGTAAATGTACTGATTTGTGGCTGTGGACAATAAGCACATACATACACCCAGAAGCCCAGCCAGGATACCATTGAGAAATAGTTAAAAGTTGGTAGAAGTGTTAGTCCAGTATTAATTAGCATTCTCCACTATTTAGAAGTATGGTTATTTTCACACAACAGAAAAGCATATGTGTTTATTTTTCACATCACGATTCAACACATACACACAGATATATCTGTGATTCCTAATGCTATCAATAGACTACGTATTTTTTTAGTGTTCTGAAAACACAAGGCTCTAATCAGTACTGACTATTGATTAGTATTGGTTAACATTCCTACCAACTTTCACTGCTTCTTGAAATGCCTATCCTTCCCCTCCTATCAGTATTGTTTTCACTTACTGGTACCAAAAAACTTGTTGCTTGACCTCATAGAGCTAATATAGGATGGCCATATAGAACATAGATATAATCTTCACTTCTGAGTGTGTCTCCAATAGCTTTCTTCTGGTCTTCAGCAGAAACTTCCTTCTCCAAAAGTATTTCCTTTAGAAGAAGTGTGGATAATTTTTACAAGTGCCTTTTCTTTCTGTTTGGAGTCAAGATCTATACTAGATAGTGAATTTACTCTATTTTTATTTGAATTTTCTGGAATATTCGGAGACTGGAACAATTTGCTTCAGACTAAGACTCAGACTAAGACTCAAGCAACAGTATGGCTACTATATTTAATGAAAAAGGAAATAAATAATCCACTCACAGTGTTAGAGACAATAGAGTTCCATAAAGTCAATTTACTCCTCCCCCTGTCCATGCAGGTTTACATTCTATGGTACATGTTCTTCCTCATTCTTAGTTCTCCTTGGTTTTAAATGACAATAAGAGTAAAGAAAATGTATTGAAAAATTTGATGTTCTCTTTTCTGATGCACACAAACATTTGTTTTACTGCTTCCAAGAAAATAAAGTAAAAGAGATTAAGTTCCTATGCTTTATTTTTTGAGAAACCTCTACATATATATTCTGTGGCTAACACCTTCAGCTTAACAAGAGATTTATGTTGTAACAAGGAGAGCACTTCACAAGACTTCATCCATTTATATTTCAGTGGATAGACATTTCTCATATTGAATAGGCCTTTGCTCAAAAGCTGAAGTTATTCCAGCAAGATTCATGCCCCCATACACACATTCCTAAACTGCCATTACCATGAATTTCATCTTTTATTTGCTTGCACATCGTACCAGCTTTCTGCCTGCACCTGTTTTTCCTCAGAACATCAATCTATCTCCAGTACATCTGCTTGTACTGTTGTATAAAACGTGTTTGTGGATTGGCATATTGACATCACTGACATTACTGAAAATTAATCACAGAAAGTCACCATTATTTTACTTGGTCTCATTTGTCTAACCTTCAAATTATTTGAATGAAATAAACAAAATTTTAAACATGATGAAAAAAGCATAAATCTCAAAGAGTTAATGAGAAATGATGATTAACTCCCTTCAATTCTGTCAGTTGTATAAAGGGAATGTGAATTCAGTTGTGTTTCCTCATTCATAGTACAAGTGAGCTGATGAAATAATAAAGAATTTCAATCATGTACTAAATATCAGTGAGAGGTTTATAATTATCTGCCATCTAATTTTTTCTTTTACTTGCTACAAGAATTTCCTTTCTCTGCTTGTTTTTATAAATTTTGCATTCTTTGCTCGAGTACTGACTTATATTCCAGATTTAACAATCCAAGGTATGAGGGCTGTTAAAATATATGACCCATTTCGATTATTTTACTTCCATTGCATGTGCTTACCATTATTTTGTAGATCTGACTTGGGAGAATACCTGAAGATGAATGTTGAAGACTCCCAGAAATCACATTATACCCTGAGTTACTTGGAATTTCCTCTATGTTCCCCTCATGGATTTGTATTTGTGTTTACAGTAAAGCTATGATCATGAAAGATTTCAAAACCCACTCAAAACTCTTTCCACAAGAAAGGGAAATTAGAGGATCCTGTCTTGTGGTCATACATGCAAAAGAAAACCCAAACCCCACAAACAAAAAATGGACAGCAAAAAAAGCCCTTTTCTTCAGAAAAGACCAGCAAACATAGAGATACAACCAAACATCATTGTTACTTATTTATATGTGAGAAGTTTCAGAATTGCAAGAATGAAGTCCGCAGGGACTTTTTTATTTATTAGGTAACAGATAACATGAATCTCCATTAGCTGGGTCTCATTTATTTGTTGTGACACCTAAAACCTCAACTTTGGTTTTGCTGAACAGATTTGAATTTGAGCTACAGAAATATCCTCCCATCCAAAAAAAAACAAAAACAAAAAAAAAAAAAAAAAAAAAAAAAAAAAAAAAAAAACAAAACCAAAAAAATAAAACCCACGAAAACTGACCCCTTTCTACCTGATAATACTTGCAATTATGATACTTCAGATACTTTTTAAATGCAGTGACACTACCTAGGAAGTCTGGCCATGACTATAATGGCTGTTAATGAAAAAAATCCACACAATTATAACAATGGGTAGCTTGATGAAAAATTTAGACACATCACACAAAGATCTTTAAGTAGGGAAGGTTCACAGAAGAGGTCCAGGAACTGTGAAATGCAGGAAGGTAATTTTTTCCTAAAATTCCCTCCTCCTTCCATCACCTCTGATTTTATGGACTTTTAAACATAACACAACTTTTCAAAATGAATTCTACTCCAGGAACAAGACCATGTGTTTTGCAGAGAAATGTGTGGGAGATCAGACACAGAAGCTAAGCTGGGTAGCACCACAGACCTTTTGGCCCTGGTACAGTGAAGGGTGTGGGAGAGATAAACTCAAGGCAAGAACAGAAGTGAAGATAGTCTGTCTGGTCACTCTGACCCTCTGACATTGACTGCTCTGAAGAGGGAAGATGCAACAAGGACTTTGCTGGCCAAAGAGATAACAAGGACATTACTAGCATGAGAAGGATTTATCAGGAAGATTGTGTTTCTGAAGGGGACTGGGACAAAGGGGTCTGAGTGGAAAATTTTGTATGAATACAGTGACTTGTGAGCTGGGGTAATGAAACCGGCTTTGCTTTGCCTGCATAAGCAGAGTCCGTGTCTGTCAATCCCCCAAAATGAGAGGACTTTCTATCCATCTCAGACTGGTGTCCCATAGGAAACTTACTGTATATTTCCTTCACATTTGCTTGTCAGAAAAAGCAGCACAGAGTGGATTGACTGATGCTTGCAGCATACCTTTGATCTCATGAAAATATAGCAATCTTCCTAAAAAGTCTTCGAAAAGGAGAGGAAAAGTAGACACAATTAAAAAGAAACGCCATAGAAACAAGTCAAAATTATGTCTCTAATCAGATATTTCCTACAGACATCAGGCAGCTGTTAGGTGGTTTGGTGAAAACTTAGGACGCTTCACAAAAGTCCTTTATCTCCAACAGTGCAAATGAGGTTAATGGACTCATTTTCACTCTGTGATTCACTTCCTCTGTTCTGCTTCTTTGTTTTAGGCAGATAATTGGAAACAACAAAGAAACATCATTCTCTAGAGCTTAGTAGGGAGGGGAAGTTCACTTCTTTCCAAAAACATAAATTTAAGAGAAGAAAAAGAAGGAAAATAAAACCAGTGGGCAGAAAATAATAGTTATACAGAAGGATAATAAGCAATTAGCACCCACCCTCCCACATTCACAAATTCTACAGAAATGGCTCATCTTACACAACTTCCCCTAACTCTTTAGGCTTGAATAAAACATCACTACAGTCTGTCCTTTGGGAGGATCTCAGTATTGCTGGGAGATGGCACTGGAGAGGCACAAAGCAAGGGGAAAAAAACCACGTTAACAGTACTGAACATAATATAATCTGACAGAGAAATCAGGAATAGTCATGAGTTACTTACAGTTTTTCAAAACTAGAAAAGTTAGTTCTATGAGCAGAAGTCACAAAATATTCTGATTTCCACATCTATAATCAAATGTTACCGCATGACGTGTTGTAAAAATCTGGCTCTGCTGATCAATGACAAGCATTTTTGAGAAAATATTGTACTGCACTGCTGAAATTCAACTTTTAAATCTTTTCTTCAGCCTATAGTATACATTTGTCGTATTGACACCAGGAAACAGGAAAATAAAGAGGCTCACTTATTTGGGAATCAGAGAAAGGGAAGGTTTGGAGAACAAAACCTATATACATACATTAGCTCCTTCAAAGATGAAAGAGAATATGAATAGTAGCCATCAAAGAGTGTTCAGAGCATGCTAGAAATTATGTACAAGCTCTCTCCAAACACAAATTCACAAATACTGAGCTTTCTCAGTATTTTCAAAGGTCAAGAGATATAGCACTGAGATTGGATAAATAGCATAAAGCTGCTATCTTTAAATCCCATCATTCAACTTCTTCATCTATTATATATGTTTATATTTCATAATACAAAGGTTTAACAGTGTAAGTATCTGTAACTATCATATTCAATTCTTTAGCAAAGAAATCTAGATTCATTTTCACAATGAAAACATATCATCACCAAAGAATTGATAATTATTTCTGCTAGCCATCTAGCATGGTGCAGATGGCTATTGACCTCTGAATTCAAGAAATTATCACTTCCTAACCAACTATGTGTATTTACAGAAAAGAAGTGCTTGATGCTCTCTCATCTGAACTTATTCCTAAGGAAACTAATGAAAACATCTTTGATGACCACCTGGTCCAAATGTCCAAATGTTTGCGGTTCCCCACTATCCTCCTTCTCTACATCCTCTTGCAAATGTTATTCATTGAAAGCCATGATTTGGAGTTCTTCTATAGGCAAGTAAGGAGGAATGTGTACACTTGGAGGGAGTAGAACAAAAATACCTTTGCCTTATAAGGTGTAGGTCATGAATATAAAAAATAGGTTTATAATATGCATCCAAAAGACTGTCTTTAAGTTGCAGTCTTTAGTACATTATATATATATATATATATAAATAAATAGCATACATTTATATAGAAGTATTCTTGTGGAAACATACTATTATAAAAGGGTTCTATAAATTAAACTTCCTCAGATTCACAGCTTCTGACAGTTAATGTGAGTAAGTATAGTGCTGCAAATGCAGATTTAGAAATAAACTTGGGATATGAAGGTTAGGACACTGCTGTTCTTTTGACGTAACTTTAGAAGACCTTTCAGAGGATGAAAGATACTAAGGAAAAACAAAGACACCATAGTTTGTGTATTTGCATGACCATCTATTTGCATGAACAGATGTGGGAATGAGACTTCAGGGAATTCATGATTGACTTCCATATCCCACTAGAGCAATATCTGCATGCACGCTTGTTTTTTATAGAAGAATGGTGGAATTATAAAGTACAGGTCAGCAATCACCAATCAAGCAAATTTCATAGTCCAACTGAAATGAGAACAAATTAACTTGACTTTTGACCGAGAAAGGGTATAAAAGTCACCAAGAGAAACTAGACAAACTATCCCTCAAAGACAAAAAAACAGAGGTAAAAGACATTTCAGAAGAAATCAATCAATCAATCAATCAACCAATCAATCTCTCTCCAGAAATTTAACAGTAATCTGGGGATTTTACCTATCAAAATTAAAAGAATTTAACACTTGATGTATTATGTACAGCATTTCTTATTGTCTCCTATGTGTGTTTAATAACTTTATTTAATAGGAATGTCATAGACTATTCTGAAAAAATTGAGCACACTATGTCTTGACAACTAAATAATTTTCACACTTTAGCATGTGGAAACTGGCTATACTAGAACTCTTATTTGAGGCAATAGGCTAAAAAACCCACTATTAGCTGAATTACGGATATTGGAAAATATGCACGTTAGAGCAACAAGAAGCTTAACTCTTGTGACAGACTAACTTTAATTTGACAACAATGAAATGAAAATAACCTTGAAATTACTGTTTTCTCTTTCCACTTAGAGTATTCCATATAACACTAAATTTTCCATTCACTGGGTAATGTTATAACTATTTATAACATCACATTTATATTTTAGTATTATTCGACATGCACTTTGTAAGTTTGAGAGAAATCAATTTTTAACACTGATAAATTCTGCTTTTAAAATTTATGTTTTCTGTCTGAAGAAT
The DNA here is from genome assembly GCA_013400315.1 of Bombycilla garrulus. Lineage (NCBI taxonomy): Eukaryota > Metazoa > Chordata > Aves > Passeriformes > Bombycillidae > Bombycilla > Bombycilla garrulus. The sequence continues at coordinate 106,175 of VXBU01013707.1, read as the reverse complement.
TCATGTTCAACATTAAATGTGTGGCACACTTCAAAAGTGCAACCTGTATTTTTTTTGGATCAAAAATATTTTTGACACAGAAACACACTTTTTAATATAGACATTTAAATGTAAATTCTAAACATACAAGAACTTTGATGGCCTATTTTTGATTTTCATAAATGCTGACATAGAAGACCAACCACAATAAATATTGGAGGCACAATTCTTAAGAACCCTCTTTTTAGCATATGGATGGCCAACAGACAAAATACTGAACAGTCTAAGGCTTCAACCTTTGAGAGCTTCTTAATTATCCACAAACATGACAGTGCTTAAAAATCAGCAGAAGATTAAGACCTGTCCTGAACAATGATGCACTTTTTTTCCTCTTCAGGATTTCAAACTTAAAAAGTTAGGTTGAAAGTGAAATTAAGTTTAGCATTGCATTCTTTGATGAGCAGGACCTCGGCTTTTAACCCATAATAAGATCCACATAAATGAATTACATCCTGAACTCCATTTCATCCATTATACAGATTAATAGACAACAGTGCATTAAGAGTATATTGTTTTGATTTCTTCTTACCTCCAAAGAAATATTTTTCTCCAGTCTTGACTTGGAGAGGGCTGTTAGTTCGAACAGCTGAAGCCTCATCACCATCAATGGTGAGGACAGCAAAATTTTCCTTAGCCAGGAATCGAACTTCATGCCACTGCCCATCATTGAGACCAGAGCCTGTGAAGAAGAAAAAACCATTGCAACATTTTACTTACTCCAATACTTATTATCTCTAAATATTTTGTGTGCCACTTTCCCAGGCTTAATAAAGGCAACTGCAGAAACATTTTAGTGGGATAACAAGGTATTGTTATTAAAGTAACTATTATAAAGAAATCTACATTATATCATAAATATGAGTCTTGGAACTACTGAAGTGTCCATGCTCACAGGCATAATAGCATCTAATTATGGATGTTATCACTCACCTTTCCTATCCAAAGGCCGTATTCTGAATTTTTCTGATAAAGAATATGCCTTAATTGTTTCTATGATCAAGCTCAGGAGGAAAAGATACTAATTCATCCATTTAACTATAGTGAGTAACAGTGCCAAAGGACACATTATGCTCATGTTAGGCATATATCGAGTTAGATATTTCCAAGAAAAAAGAAAGGAAAAATAGGAGGGGATAAGGCTCATGTAGGTGGCGAATTCACAGCTAACTGGGATGTAGGGCTACTCACAGAAGAGGAAGACAGAGAAAGACATTATCACAGAAGAACTTGAAAACCAGCAAATGTCTGAAAACCCCACAATCTTACAGGAGCACCATCCTCCAAATAGGGGCAGCAGTGAAGCAGATGGAATTGTTCATTCATTCGGATCTTTTAAAACCCAAAGAATTTATATGCTTCTAATATTGTCTCCAGTAGCAGGCAGAAAGCCAGTTTGACTGGAACATTAAGAACTGCCAAAGGGTACTGGTTGGTTCTACTCATTTCCGTGCAGACAGGTTATGCTGGGTCAGCAAGTAAGTAGCAAACGCTGTATCAAAAGCAAACTGCAAGTTATGGCACCTCTTATAAGTAACATTTTCTCCACCTAGATAAAGTCACCTTAGCAAAATGTCATTTGCCAAAATAAACCACAATGCAGTGTAATAAACTGTTTTTAAAATTAATTGGAAAGCAAAATGTCACCAGAAGTATAATGCAACGTAACTTTCCAAAATACTCTAAAGAATGTTACCTTCTATGAACAAAGAGCAATAGGTTTTTTTCCTAGTGTTTTAACATCCTTGTTTAAAATATGAGATCAAGCTGTGAAATAAAATAGGGTGCTCTTCTCATAATATTCTCAAAAAATTAATTAGTATGAATAAAAGTGGCAGAAGCCTCTTGAAAATGTATCAGTAAGAAATGTTACTACTAAAGCTTGTAAGCTTATGCAACCTAGAGTAAGAACAGATGAAAGACCTAATAAACCAAATAGGAGGGAATTTTTCTTTCTGTTTGCAAGCTCCTTTCTATTTTCATTACATTTGAAAAACAAGAAACTGAAAACCAAAAAATTTTAACCAAGATAAAATTAATTTCCACTGATAATAAATAAGGAAAAAAAATTCACCATTTTTTATAGACTTCCAAACCAAAATTGTTACAAGCATGTGCTACGACAACTGAAGCTTATCAGAACATACTTGAAACCCCAATTTTTCAGACTGAGATGACCTAATATTAAAAAAAAATAAAAATCTCTTTTATATTTTTATAGAGGTATTCAGTATTACCTTGACCTGAATAACAATGACTAGAGACTCATGGACAAAATTAAGAATTGGCTATTAAAACATGAGGCACAAAAGCAATGGCATGAACTGTTCATCACTAATGGAGGTATATCTAAAAACTCTCTGAAAACAGGGATATTGCAGAAACCATGGCACAACAGGATATGAGACAAGAAGGTGTGCAGCTGAGCACAGACAAACCCTCAGTCCCAGGCAGGGAGAGGTGAGAGGAAATGGGCAGAAACGGCACTGCCAGCTCCAGAGGAGAGCGAGCGCAGGGAAAGGAGACGCTCTGGCCACTGGAGCAGAGGAACAGCTCAAGAGGGCAGGAGCAGCAGAGTCCTGATCTTACCCCTGCATCCCCTCTTGTGCTGTTCTGGAACAGGATGTAGAGGAGTTGTGACCGAGGAAGTTAAGCTTCAAGAAGAAGGAGGAAGAAAGGTGCCGTTTAGTGATTACCTTTTTTTCTCACTACCTAGATCTATTTTAATTGGCAATGAATTAAATTAATTTTCACAAGCTGTCTCTTTTGCTTGCGATTGCAATTGGTACATGATATCCCTGTCTTTATCTCACTCCATGAACTCCTCAGCCTTGTTTTCTCCATTTGCCCTCTTGAGGAGTGGTGGTGAGAGAACCCACCATGACAATTTATGGACCTAAAGACAGATGATTATGCTATGAAATTGGAAATTCACTGTATTTTATATAATAAGGCTAAGTTCACCATCCTCACTACTTGAAGGTATTCCTTCATAAAAGAACAAACTGAAAGTACTAATGAGAAAATTTTTTTAAATTAAATATGGCATGAGACGCAAAATACTTCAGTTATTTTAATCTGTATTTCTGTATTTTGTGTTTGTACTGTGCTCTCCCCGTGGTGCAGTGAAGGGTAAACCTCCCAAGCTCACCAGCAGTACACTGAGAAACTGAACATTACCGTGACTCAAAGCAAAAAGCAGGTAGAGGGAAGGTGGATCAGAAGAGGTGCTTCTCCTGAGCAGATTGGGAAATGAGAGCATGAGGAGAGCTGCATGTTAAGAGCAAAAGTGATTTCATGCATTCTCTCAGTGTATGCAGCATTTATCAAGATATACTAAGGGAACACACTACTGTCTGTAAGCTGCTTGCTAGAGGCATGACTGGAGAAGCATTGTTGTTTTCACTGTATTAAAAATATCTGCCCCTACAAGCTGGCACCATTTCTGTCAGTCCCTGAAAGATGACACCGTTTCTGCTTTATGAAATCTTCAGTGTATTGATACAAAATAATCATGAATTAAGGCTGTTTACTTCTTAGCTACAGGTAGTAACCATTCTCATGGAGCTCTGCAGTATGACAGTAGTTTTCCCAACTGTTCTGGCTCAAAGTTGTCACAAAAATTCTAGTGTAATTTTCTGTTTGCTTAGAAAATGTACTGGTACATTTGCACCTGTGGAGTTTACCAATGAATGTTAATGACAATTGCTCATTAGTACTCAGCAAATATTCACTATTGTCTTTATAGAACTGTGCTCCCTAGTAAAAAAACTAAAACCACCTTTTATCTCTGCCACCATTTTAAAGGAATTTTTTATTTATGTGTATTAGCAGCAGAAGTGTTAACCCCCCTTTATAAGTGACATGACGATTTGTGTCAGGAACTTAAATAATTATCGGGATATATGATATATTATATACATATATATATATGTATACACATTATGGAGAATAAATTTGTATAGCTGCATGATCAGTTTCTATTGTAATATTTTTTTACATGCTTCATGTATATTGAATAATTATTTTTTGTTTGCTGAGTTCTTTCTGTAAACCAAGACTCATTAGTAAGAGTAGATCATGTCTCCTTATAATAAAATAATTTTCAGCTATAAAGTTTAAGATGGCCTACATCCCAAGTGCACAATGATGGTTTCTCATTGCAGTTTAATTTCCTCATCTGAGCTGATACATATATTTTATTTGCATTCCTTTTTTTCTTACTTTTTTTTGGTATGCAAGTTGAGAGAAAAAAATAAAGAAATACATATTTCTGTCACCACAAATTCCCTACTGAGTTCTGGAAAAGATGGTTTCATATGCAAATTAAATATCTTAATGAAATGCATTCTCTCCATGTAGGTTTTCTATTTAAATGACATTATTTGAAAAGTAGGACTCTTGAGTTAGGCACTTTGATTGAACAAGAAGAAACAGATGTTTTGCTTATTACAGACATGGAAGAAGAACTAGATTAACGAACATGAAAAAAGTACAAGGGTTTAATACATGATGGAGAATTCAGAAAGATAACATCTGGTTGAGTTTTGCCTCGGGAAAAACTACAGTAGAAAAAGTCTCAAATTCTTCTACGGACAACCTTGTGTGATCAAATCCTCCTTTAAAAGGTACTGACCCATGCAGTGACTATCAATGAGTGCTAACTTATACAGTCTGCCGATGTACATGGACAAGATTCTTTTGAAATTAACAGCATAACATCAGCCACATCAGAACAGAACCTTGTCTTAATTTTTATGTAGGACTGTAAACCAAAATTCTGTTTCAGTGTTAAAGAAGAAAACAAGGAAAGAATATTATCATTATCTCCATGAGGCACTGGACCAATGCAAGGCTATGCAGCTGCATATGGGTTGTTAGTTCCCACTGCTGTAGTAAATATTTTGTATTAAAATTTCTTGCATATTCTACTAGGAGATGAAGCCCTCAATACTCAGCCTGAAGGCAGAGGGAAAGGTTTGCTTGTTGTTGCTTTCACTTTAGCCAGACAGAACTGCATTTCACGATGGTGCTATAATTTGTTATTCCTGGCTAATCCCTCACCAACTCAGAACAACTTTGCACTGGTATTTCTGACTATAAGAAAACAAGCCAACAATGTTTTATTTGAAACATTCAGCTGTGTTCAAATATACAGCAATGTATACCATGAATATTCAATCAGAAAAAAAAAAATATAATCACCAGACATAGTTACAAGAGCAGTGCCTTTTCTGTGTTTAGTTAATTGTAATTTTAAACTGGAAAAGCAAAATCACAGTTCCTCCTAAAATAATATTTTAGATAGTTTCTTCAATAAGCTATCTAACTATATAATCTGTTTTAGGAATTTTGATTCAGAAAAGATATGTTTAAGTTTTATTCATTTTTAGCTATCCCAATGAGCAGTAAGATACGTAAAATAAGACCGTGGCAGATGCAGTCCTTGAAGACTTGAAGTCCATTTTGATGATGGAAAACCTTGTTCTCCAAAAGAAACAAAACAGCTATGTTAAGTTTTCTCCTCATATTTAAACTCAGAGTCCTTTTTCAGGTGAGTAGTTGGAAAAATGTTCTCATTTTGCCTGTTGGCGATATCTAATTTATACTGATTTTGCTCTGCAAGTTAATACCAGAAGAGAAAAAACGAGTGAGCATTTAGCTTAATATGTGTCTTTAGCCTTGTATGCATAGGATGTATTTTTGAAAGAGCAGGTAATTTTCTTGTTTCCACAGTTAATACTGTTGTGCAGAAAACAGGAAATACAACAAACACATAAATCTGCAATGTTGCAAAGTCTTTATAAAATTCAAACATATTCTTATAAAAGGCCTGGCTACTGGTGATTTTAATGTAATGAACCCTAAACCTGACAAATAATTGTCAAATCCAAAAAGATTACTTTTTGTGCTGTCTTTTACTGAAAAGTAACAAAAACACATAAAACAATGTTTGCACTTGAATGACAGAAAAAATATATTTGCAAATTCTAGGTTTAGACAGAATCTTGTAGAATCTTCCGCAACTGCTGGAACAATTTTAGCTTTTCAAGTGCAGGATTTTCCTTTCTTCTCTCTTCTTCAGCTATTCCTTATTCTTATTAAAAACTTTTTTTTTCTTTTTTTCACCTTAGACATAGAAATATATCCACCTGGAAATTAGAATATTGATATATGTTTCAGCTTGCAGAAAGAATGCTATTGTTAAAGATCAAACACAACTTTTGCCACTGCTCTCTTCCTCTATTCCAGTCAATATCACATTGAAAAATGTTAGTTCTCAATATGCAATATGTGCCCTGGAATTGTGTAAGACACCTGCTCAATGGCAACCATCTCCATGAATGGCTCCCAGATTAATTTTTATTAAGAAATAGGCAATGGTCACTCATTATCTACGAGTGTCCGTTCCTAATAAAAGTGCTCGTTGCAGAAGGAAGAACAAAACAGCCCCAAGAGCACCTGTGCAAGGAATTTTATGGGGTTAAAAATTAAGGGGTGGGCATAAACAATAAACCAATCAGGGAAGCATAGGGGAGGATCATAAGGTGGGGTTTACAGAACACAATCCAATGGGGACAAGGGGAGGAGAAAAGGGGTCACATGGGCCAACTGAGCATCCAGGTTTAGGGGATTTCCAAGGGGGCGGACACTTCAGGGATTGGCCCGTGTGGGGATTGACAAGCGAATGTCTGGAAGGAGGGGCAGGGTTTGGGTGATGGATGGGGAAGGTACTGGAATAAGGGGAGGGGACACGTTGGAGGGTGGTTTAGGGGAGGGTACAATTGAGGGAGAAACCATTGGGACAAGGAAACCATTGGTGGCGGGGGGGAACAGAGGAACAAACTACAATAATATAATTAACAATGAAATCAGGAAAAAACGTGCGCCGCAACAGCTGAGCATCAAGTAAGTTGTTAGAAAAAAATTCTGCCTTCAAATGCAGCTCCACTCTTGCATCTGCATGGATCTTTGTGTGAATAGAAGGACTAGCAGTTTGTGGAGTGGGTAAGTTTTTATAGAATTTTTATAGAATTTCTTTTATGTAAATTTCTAAAGAAGGGAGTCAAGCCAAAGATTCTAACTCAAGTATGAGGGTTGTACATCGATTGCAAGTTTGTTTTCTGTTTCTTTTTCCTTCAGACATTTTGTTAAGGGGAGTAATGATAGATTCTAACAGTTCAACAGTTTTCTTACAGTGAAATAAAGTATTAACACACATTTCAAAAGTTTTTAAGCTCTTTGCAGACCACACAATTGTAATAAAGACTTTATAATTGCTTTTTATTCCACTAATGTCTTTATTTAATTTTGTCTTTGTTCTAGTAGCTGGAAGAAGAAATAAATTTTACTAGAAATTTTATCATATATGAAAATATTAGGAAATTAATAATTTAGTCTGTCTATGATACTTAGGAATAAGGGGACACTTCATGAATTATCAATAATTAAGCTGTCATTTCAAATTTTTTTTTTCTGTCCACTCACCTGTTAATAATTGTTAGTTTTTAAACAAGAAGCGAGATCACAATGGAAAATAGAAAGGGTAAAACCTACTAGATTTTTTTCCCTTTCTGCAATTTTATTAAAAACACCTAATGCAAATATGCGGTTTTTTGAGGGGTAAGAAAATTTCATCTCTCTCCTTATCATAAAATTTCTTTTCAATAGGAACTGTAATTGCACTGCTATTATAATTTTTCATTGCAGGTTTTCAGCTGCATTTTATGCATTAGGTGGTCTGTCATATGCATAATTAGTAATTACAGGACCCACAGGCAATAAATCATGAAAACATATTATCTTTGCATCATACTTTACTAGGGTTAGCAACATTCTGATGCACAGCAGAGGCTGTCACTAGAATTTTATGAAGATAGACGATTGAACTATGCAACTCATAAGCTGCATTGTGATAAATCATTCAGTTTACTCTTGCTAAAGGCCTTGTGACCCTGTCAGTGACACAGGGCTGACCACACCTCTCTGGCTCTGACAGGAGCACGTGCAGCTGCTGACGCCTGCACCCTTGCTGGTGGCCTGGACACTGGTTAGGGACTGCTGGGGCCAAGCCATTTTAGAGAGCCTAATCTCATCCAGAGGATCCATAATTTCAGTTAGCTATTTGAGATCTGCTGAAAAAACCCTTCTCTCCCTAAAACCAAGAACAAAACAAACAATATTTTTTTTGTTAATTTGAGTGTTTTTATAGCACATACACACATTACAGAAAAATTATGAGAACTAGTTACTCTGTTTTCATTCATGAAAGGCCAGCATGTCAAGAAGTGCCTCTGTCAGTGGATGCTACTTTTAAAAAGTAGCACACTACGGAACTATCATTTGGTGTTCTAGTGAAAAATGAGGAAAACAAAACCCGAAAACCTAAATTATGATCTAAAATGAAAATGTTCTTAATATAATTATCACAAGAGATTTGATACAATAATTAGTAAATAAAAAGCCAAATAATTAGTATGAAATTAATTCTATTGAGGACTTTCTGTGTTTTCCCAAATTCCCTGAAATATTCCTTTGAAAGAGACAGTGCGAGATACATTTATTTTCTGGCCGACTAAAAATGTGAACATTAAGATTTTATTCCTTAAATTCTACTACTATTTCATCACTGATACAGTGACTTCAATGATAAAATACAGTATAAAACAACAGCAGCTTTGCGACTGTCCTAAAAGTCCATAGTAAATAAAGTAAATAAACATATTTACCATAGTAAATCTGTTGTTTCATGCATGACTGCGTTCATATCACAAAGACCATCTGGAAATGGATTTTTAAACAGAACTTCTCTGAAAATTTGATGGTGTAACTAATGTTGTTTTGGTTTGATGAAAAAAACATAATAAAGCCCCATCTCAAATTCCAGAGCATGTAAATGGAAATCAAATACCCTTATCGACTGGAATACTGGTAGAAGTCAAAAACTTTCAATAACACTTTTGCTGAAATAAATTTATCTCTACATTGCTTTTTAAGTCATTCAGTGCATGATAATTTAGCCAGATGTTTATAAAAACTTGACATGCTACTTTCTTTAGGTTTGGTTTAAACAACACAGAAAATAAGGATAGCTTGATAAACCTTCTTGTTCTGAATTTGCTAGCTTCTTTTTAAACTTCTATGACCTGTCAAACTGGCAATTAAACGTTGATTTATTACAGAAGCTAGCAATTCTTGTAGCTCATTTGCTAAGGACTTATGATTTACTTTGCACTATAGAAAATCAGGGAAAACACAGTCCTTAGTGTTTAATTTCATTCTCTTAAGACATGGCAAAGGGGAAACCATTTCAGCTTCTCATACTAATGTCAGACTTTCAGTTTGGATCATGCTCAGCCACTCCTCATGTAGTTTATACCTTTGCAATGTTACATTTGTTCTTATTGTTACTGTGCCCAAGAAATCACCAGCTCATTCAGTGCTTCAGAAAAGCACTTCTAAGCCAGAAGGAGGAACTTTCTCCAGGTTTCCATAGAAATGTCATGCTTTGGGAAAAGTTGCTCCTGCTGAATTAATGAGGTTGGTTATGATAAAGCTATTCAGGCCTAGCATTGAGAAAGTGCAATGAAGCTTGCATTTTAATGGAAAATATGGAAGTTGACTCAAATGAAAAGTAAAAATAATTTAATCTGGATAACAGTTTGAATTCTGATGCTCTTCTTTTCCTGACTGCAATCATATGGAACAAGCACATGAACTGCTGGTAGTGCTGATAGCAAAATAAACATCCTGACCCATTACATTCTTGTGAATATAGGAGATAATCTCCTGTCAGGCGATTTGAAGATCTTGATTCAACTTCAAACCTTTCTCTGTGTCATGAGTTTTTGAATTCAAAATGAAAGAATTTTGAAACAGTAGGCTTCTGTTAATCCGTGTTAACATGGAATTCGTGTTAACAGCAGGAACAATGGTTTATCAATGCTTCGAAAGTTCTTGGTCCGTTTTACCAATTTTTAGTGGGTTGAGCATCACATAACAATTTGGAGGCAATTCTAGATTTTATTTCTCCCATGTACTTTCATACTTGGCATCTAAGCAGGTCTGTTCCAGCAGAGAATGAGTACTTGGAGTTCCATTTAAAAATATACAAAATTTCCTTTTATAAAACATGGTGGACAAGGCCAATCCATTATAATACATTACAGTTTGTGTCTAAACACTTATGACATTTGTGACTATAATGCAAATCTTGGATAGCTCTGCTAGCTCTATAAACATGTAAAAGGAAAGGCAGGTGAATAGAAAGTATCTAAAATGTGCACATGTTCTACAGGCCCAGGGCTTTCAAGCAAAGCATGTTAGCATCTTCCAAAATAAAGTAAGTTTCAGAATTATAAAGCAAAAATAGAGGGAAGTCAGACCTCTGGAAATCTTTCGAGATTATAGAGATCTCTTGGTCTCTATAGTCTTGAAATGACAGAATTATAGATATTATTAATTGATGAAAATTAGAATACCTTAAATAGTAAAAAACATTTTTTTCCACTTTAAATATCACACTATTAGGCATGACTATAAAAAAGCTAAGAAATTAGAAAATGTGGCAGTAAGTGCAGAGCATATTTTTAACACAAGACCCACTGATACCCACAAAAAGTTTCCAATGGCTGGTGTCTAGGCAAGATGCAAAGCACAGACTGTGCAAATAGTTTACTTTGCATCTATTTTTCAGTGGTGGCTTAGTCATCTTGAAAGTCTACAGCCTGTTTCAGTGCTGTCATCAGAAACATGTTGAAATAAAATCTTCAGTGAGACATGTTCTTGCCTCATGCCCATGAGCTAGCTTTCATGCCAGTGATACATTTTTTTATTTGGGTTTTCCTCTCATGAAACCAAAGATATTGTGCAAGGAGATTATGTAGACAGTGGGGCAGACTTCTTCAAGATACTTTAGGTTAAAGTGCCCGGTATTCGGAGGAAGCAATGTAATTGGACTAAACACACCGTAAAATGATCAATCACAGTTAACAGGTTCAAACAATTATTTTGAAACTGTACTGGTTTGGGCTGGAATAGAGTTAATTTTCCTCACAGTAGTTACTGTGGGGCTGTGTTTTGTATTTGTCCTGAACACGTTTGATAATACAGAGGTGTTTTTGTTCTTGCAGAGCAGATGCACAGAGCTGAGACCTTTTCTGCTTTTCCTACTGCCACGCTGGTCAGGAAGCTGGGGGTGAGTGGGAGACTGGGAGGAGACACAGCCAGGACAGGTGACCCAAACTGACCAAAGGGACATTCCAAACCATATGGCATCATTCTTAGTATATATAAAATGGGGGGAAGAAGGAGAAATGCAGGGACATTTGGAGTGATGGTGTTTGTCTTCCCAACTCACTGCTATGTGTGATGGGGCTCTGCTCTGCTGGAGATGACTGAACACCTGCCTGCCCATGGCAAGCACTGAATTCATCCCTTGTTTTGCTTTGATTGTGTGAATGGCTTTTTCTTTCCTTATAAAACTTTCTTTATCTCAGCCCATGAGTTTTTTGGCTTTTACATTTCCAAATCTCTCCCCAGTCCCACTGGTTGGGAAGAGAGCAAGTGGCTGCGTGGGGCTTGGCTGCTCTCTGGGATTAAGCCATGACAGAAACATATGTATGATCCATGGAAATTTTCTGACAGTAAAGGCCTAGATTATTGTCAGTTCTGAGATCAGGTTAGCCATATATTCCATACCATGGGCCTTTTCTCAAATTATTTTCTCAAATTTGATGTCAACTATGAAAAAGAGACTTTTGTTGTCTTTTCTCTATTTTCATCTTTGCTGATCAGACAGTGGGCCAAGAGTTTTTGAAGGTGGTTCCTTTCCTAAGCTTCCCTCCAAAGGCACCCAGAGGTGACACTTGTCTGACACTGGCAGCTATTGGCAGCAGCAGTACAAAAGGCCAAGGAAATGCAGGGAGTGAAAGGCCAGGAGAAAACTAGTAGATGAAAATCATATGCATTAACACTCTTCAAAGTTGGGAACATATTCTTTCCTGTCCCCTCTCTTCCTCCAAAACATAAACATAATTTGCTCTGAAGTGTAACTTTCATGGTAACTTGTTTAAAAATGAGTGTCTGCATTTTCATAGGGAAGAGAATATACCAAGCCCTTACCACAGACTATTTAAAAACAAGGATTTGCTGCTGTAGGAACATGAGTTCAGATTTTAAACCAGGACCTGAGGACAGAAGGAGTAATTTTTTTATGATTAATGTTTTAATAAACAAGTACTAGTTATAACTGCAGCTCTCCCTCGCCACTTTGCTACAAAATAATGAACAAGAATAACAATAAAAAACTACCAGTTCCCTCTGATTCTTTTTGTTTATGTAAAAGGGTTTAAAATTGTCTTCATTAAAGCATACAAGGTTTTTTTAGGAACATAATTGTGTACTGCAAGGATATGCAGACATGCATCGACTTACAGATGTATCTTTGTTATAGCCCATGGCACTCTATACCAGGTATCCTAAGTAGGAAATAAAGACTACTCAGCCTACCTTAGTGTTGCTCTTTCCCTCAGCAATTTCTTTCTTTCTGCCTCTCTCTAACCAGATTTTGCAGCATGTTTGTAGAAACATGTATGTTCAGTTTAAGGAAAAAAGGATTAAATTATCTTACTACGTGGAAGAGAAAAAATATTTTCTGATTCTGTGTTCATTCACAAGCCAAGTTAAAAATAACATTGCCTGCCAAAAAAATCTGATTTATGTTAATCTAGCTGCAGAGCACTTACAGAAATCAAGCAAAGTCACATTGTTTCAACAGACATTATCTAGCTCTGCATACACTAGCTTCTGTGCTCTCAATTGTCCCGTCTTCATCCATTTCCTGTCTCTTTTGTTCACATCTGCTGTCAAATTATGACAGAAATTATCGTATTTAAATTACTGGCAGTTTGCTTTTTCTCCTCCTCTATGATCAAGGAAATGGAATTTTTCAAGAATTTAAATTGTCACATTCTTCACATTTTCAAAGTCTCCTTCTTCCTTTACCAAAAATTATTTTGTGGCACAAAGCATAAACACAAATCAGCTCCAGGTATACTTGTGGTGTTTTAATATATCTAGAATAAGCTGGAAAATTTGAAATGAACATCAGTACTCTTATTCAAATAATTTAACATTGGCAAGTATGACTGGGCTGCTGAGGAGACTGTGTGACCTCCGTGTATTGGTTGTGGGAACCACAACTGTCAGTAAGGTCCCCTCCTCCTTTTGCTAAACTTGGGCATGTGTGAGCCTTACAGCATGTTATAATACCAGCTCACCTGCCATCTCTGTAGCAACTCTTGGCAAATCCTGAATAATTAATTAATTCAATTAAACAGACAGCAAAAAAGAAAGACAAAGCATAGAAGGGTTATATGTGTGTACAAGAGCTATCACTAAACTAACATAAATGGAAGGCAAAGCTCTCATAACAAATCAATTATCTGCTTTTTCTTCACCTCAAATTCACCCCTCCTACAGTTCTTCCTAAGCATCAGTTAATACAAATACTTTATCTTCTAGTAAAACAGTTGACTAATTTAAGAAATGTAATCAGCCTGTAGTATTTATGTAAAAATACATTGCTACTTCAAAAAATAATCAAGTCCCTCCTCCACTCAGATCAGGATGAAAAAAGAGATTTCCAGCTCTTTTACTGAAATATTAGGATAAAACAAAATAAAGACACTTTGTGACCAATTTCTGTAAAACACAATGTTTTGTACCAAATACAAAACTTCCAGAATTAAGCCAGGATCTTTGACAATTCTGGTGCACAAACACAAATGTTTGAACATCAGGTATAACATAAATGAAATTGCTCTTAATAAAACAAAAGTGGATTTTTTTATCTTGGCTATACACAAAACTCAGTTGTTATGAATGTGTTTCTATCTGTCCAATTTAACAAACAACAAAATAAATTTAGCAGCAATTTTTAATTCAGCAGTTTTATATAAAATAATATAATTAAGTATATTATGAAGCATATACAATATTTGGCAATAAGTAATTTCAGTATAATTTAGGTTCGTATAAANGACAAGGCCCAATTCACAATGTGTACCTGGAGTTATCCCAAGCTGGCTAACTCCTAGGCCCAAATCTTCTTGGAGGGTCTGTCTATTTCCATCCTATATCCTGTATCTTCCTAAATTGAGAATCATTTCAAGGCCGAAGTCTTATTTTGGGACCCTTATTATCTGCATCTTGCGTCTAACTACTCCCTGCGAACATCTGCAGGAAGAGTCCATCTCTTCTATCTCGCTATTTTCTGTCCCTGTCTTGCTTTATAACAATTATTTCCTATTGATATGGTTACAATATTGCTAATATTGTTACTGCTTAGTGAGCACGAATCAGATTCATTTATCACATCAGTGAAAGAAAGTGACCCTTGTGAAAAATAGTTTTTTTGTTTCAAAGGCACCATCTCAGGCAAAACTCCAACAAAGAAGGGCAAGGGCTTCTTCTTCAAAACTCCTTTTGTAGGGTTGCATATAGACTTTTGACTTTTATACTCAATGCCTTATATGAAAGACTTATTCTTCACAGTAATGAATTTTCCTTTGCTTTTCAATATTAATGTAGGCCCCACCTACCCCAAACAAAATCAGTCCTTTTTGTTTCTCCTTTTTTTAATCTACATATATATAACAAAGGATAATGGTGTCCTAAGCTGTTTGTAATACAAGTGTATATGATGAAAAAACAAACAAAAATGTGAGAAAAAAAGAATGTAACATTATCCTTCTTTTACAAAGAAGCACTATGGCACAAGATTAAGTAATTTGCTCTGCTTCACTGAAGTGTAGGAACAAAAAAAAGGTCTAACTAATACCTTTTCTTTGGACTTCTGTAGGGCGGACTTTGGCCTGTTCAGAACACTGATTCAGAGAGTCACCTGGGAAGCAGTCCTCAACAACAAAGGGCGCGAGAACAGCTGACCACAATTTAAGAAGGACACCTTGAAGGTGGAGGAACAGGCTGTCCTATGTGCCGAAACACAAACTGGCAGAGATGAAGACCACCCCTGGCTGAACAGGGAGCCTTTGAAGTAATTCAGGGAAAAAAAGAGTTTATGACCTCTGGAACAAGGGGCAGGCAACTTTGGAAGAGTACAAGAACATCCTTAAGTCATGTAGAGAGAAAATTAGAAAGGCAAAAGCTCAGCTAGAACTTAATCTGGCCACTGCTATGAAAGATAATAAAAATATTTTTTACAAACACATTAACAAGAAAAGGAGGGCCAAAGAAAAACTCCATTTTTACTGGACACAGAGAGGAACATTGCCACCAAGGATGAGGAGAAGGCTGAGGTATTTAAGCATTAAACTTGGTAAATCAGAGAACTTCAACCTTCCAATTGCCATATATTGCAAGATAAAAAAGAAAATTCCATAAATTCTTACAGTTATTCTAGAGAACAATATTAAGTTGGAAGTTTTAGCTCACAAGTACCTATTCCATGGGTGTGACTCCTGACTTAACTATGGATGTATTTGCCTTACCATACCTGTGGTTGCTGACAGCCTGGTCACACCCTACCCTATACATTCCATGACATGGGAGATCTTCCATGCATTGAATTACCTTAATTCAGAGTTCTCTTTTAGCATCCATTAAGTTGAAGTCAAAATAGTGGATCACCCATGAGGCTCTGTATGGCTTAAGGAGCTATTATCCCAGAAACAGCTTATTTCTTTATGTTATACTCTAGCATTATAAATCCGATTATTAAAGTGGGAGGGCATATTCACAGTTACTAAGGAGAACAAGAGAGATTGATTTTTCAACATAATTTCTATCCAGGTTCAGCAATATTTGTATATGCTGAACTCACAGGCAGACTGCAGAAGACTACACAGAAGTATGTCAAGTTTTCCTGTTTTTCCAAAAGAAATATTGACTAAGCAGTGCTTGAGGATTCTCTGTGTTTACCAAAGATTTATAGCTTCCTGGTAGCCCAGCTGAAGTGTTAGTTCTCAGGCAGGTGAAATTAGTCACCTAACATGTTATACACCAGAGGAAGGGTTTATACTCTTTTGTAAAAAAAAAGCCTTTTTTTTTTTTTTTTAATTGAATCATGCCATTAAAAGACTGGGCTGTAAAGTGTAAGTTTGACTCTTCCAACAATGCATTTCTATTTCTTCACTGCTATTTACTCCATATAACTGTAAATACGTTTATTTTTAAAACATTAACTGAAATCTTGAAGACAAAGAAAAATACCATTTATTATGCTCAATGAATGCAGAATTGTCCTCTTAAATAATAGATGTCTATGAAAAAGTTTATGAAAGAGGGCAGATTCTTGCTGATATTGACTACATTTATCTATTAAATGAAATACAGGGAGATAAATATCAATGCTGTTCAAAGTCCATTTTAATAATTTGCTACCTGAACAAGTAAATCAACGAAATAATTTATCTGAAGCTTACCAATGTTAAAAAATTCCTTTCTTCTCCTGTTCAAACCCCTTTACAGGAATCATGCATAAACATGAAAGCTTTGTAAATGCGTTGTGAATGACAGAATTATGGATTGCCTTGATCATTTGTGCAAAAATCATGTTTAGTATTCAGAAAAATGTTCTTGAACTACAAGATGAAACAAATTTTTAAAAAAGTCCAACCTTGAGTCCAATATAAGAATGTGCATTAATTTACTTTTTATCTTTAATAGCATTTATCTTAATCTCTTTTTCAAATCACATTTTCAAATGCAGCTAGGTGGTACACCTTTAGATCAACGTACGTATTCATATGGACTTGTACAGGACTACACATATACGAAAAGAGTGTGGACACCCTACATTTTAAAAATTCAGTCACTAACCTTGAAGTAAGGAAAAGTTTTCTCATTTAAGAGCTAAGTCTTCCAAGCTCTGTGACACCAAGGCACTAAGAGAATCTCTACTGAGTAACTTGCACACATTTGAGAGACCCCTAGTACTCTTGGTTGACAAGTCCTGTGTTTCAGTAGTGTGCACCAACATACACACACATATGCATTTGAGTATTTCTGACGGTCCTTACATCACAGCAATTTTACAAGTTTTGTTTAGTCTGCAGCTTCTTTGCTCTCTGAAAATTTCCAGCAGCTGTATCATTAGGACTTGCACTACTCCAATTTTCATTTCCTGGGGAATCATTCATTAAATGCACATCTCTCTATCCATAAATATCACTAGCTGTTTCTTTACCTCATAGTCTTCATTTGCATAATGCCACCTGCTCACCAAAAATTCAGTCAAATTCTTGAGCCAATTACTCTGCCTTGCTAGACAGATGCAACACATACGAAACTGGTAAAGAAAAATGTATCGAGACCAGAGAAATATTGGCTCATGTAAAGACCGTATGTGTTATTGCTAATTGTGTATCTAGTGGAAGTGGACGTTTATATGTAGTATGTTAATGCCATGATTCCATAATGCAATGAAAAATACCACCTTTTCCTAGGCAAATTTTATTAACAAAATTCTTCTACTTCTTGGCTAGACATAGATGGTGGTGGTGTAGGCCAGACTCCTATAAATAAGAATAAAACAAACTTATGCATGCTTTTTTATCACAGTCCTATGTAAGGATGGAAAAACAGGATTTAAGTCCTCTTGGATAGATAAAGAATTTTAAAAAGACAGAACAACTTCAATATGAATTCAGAAACAATGTGTGCCTTCAACTTTACAGTAAAGTCATGCTATAAATAATGAAGGGGGAAAAAGTGTTTCTTCAACAAAAAGCGGAAGTTTTAGAAGAGATAAAGACAATGATTGTAGAAGAAAATAAGTGTGAAAATGGAGGTATTTACATTAAAAAGATAAAGAAAAGGGATTTGAAATGAGTGAAATTAAATAGATTTCTGAACCATGTTCAGTTTATTAGATGATAGGCTTCTAAAAAGCAAATCAGAATTTTGTAATAATTTTGGAACTTAATTCAGAACATTAATCTGTTTAAGGAAAGGTCATCTAGAACAGCCCAAATCATCCTCAGTGTTAGATAATACTACTACATTACTACAGTAACATATGTCCATGGCCTAAGTTTAAAGTAAATATACATCAGTTTCATCGTTAAAAAAAAGAAAAAATAAATGCTCAAAGAAGGGCCACAAAACACCTATAAATGAAGAATATTAGACCTGAAGAGTGAAGGATGGAGTTTGGTAAACACTGGAGATTTATTCCAAGCTGACGACAATTTTTCTTTGCAATACAAACAAAGATAGAATCTTACTAATTCTTAATAGAAAACATCATTGAAGGAAAACAGACAGCTCTGAAATGATTTCATAACGTTGACAAGTAGCCAATAAGAAGATTAATTCTGAGTTGTCAGGAAAGATTGAATTGTACAATGGATCAAATAATGACAATGCATTTGTACTGTGGAGACATGTAGTGAAAGAAAGGTTTGGGGGAGAAAAAAATCCTTTAAGGTTGAATTAATAGTAAAGACGAAAAGATTTCTGACCTCATAAAATAATCAAAATAAAACTTTGACGATGAAATATTGTGGTGGTTTAAGCCCTGACAAGAAATCAAGCACCATGCAGCCACTTGCTCAATCCACCCTTTTCTTCCCCACTTACCCCAGTGCAATGGGGAGGAGAATCGAAGTGAAATTTGTATGTTGAGATAAGAAGAATTTAATAATTAAAATAATTAAAATACAATGATCATGGTTAATAATAGTTATAACAATAGTGATAATAAAAAGGAAATAAGTGATGCACAATGCAATGGCTCACCACCTGCTGACCAATGCAATACTTCCCCTTCCCAAACCCAGACCAACTTTCCTGCCAGGAAACTTCTGCTGTTTTATATGCTGGGGATGATATTTTCTGGTGTGGAATATCTGTTTGGACAGTTCAGGTTACCTGTCCAAACTCTGCTCTCTGAGTTTCTTTTGCTCACCTCCTCACTGGCAGAGCTTGACACAAGGAAAAAAAGTCCTTGACTTGGCATGAACACAACTTAGTCAAAGCAAAAACATCTGCATGTTATCAACACTATTCTCATTCTGAATTGAGAACACAGCACTGTAACAGCTACTGAGAAGAAATCAGCTCTATCCTATCTGACACCAGGACACAAATACACTTTAGGCTATCGAATAGCACAAATTATGTGGAATCATAGAATGGTTTGGAAGGGACTTTAAAGATCATCTAGTTTCACCTCCCCTTTCATAGGCAGGGACTCCTTCCTCTAGACCAGGTTACTCAGAGTCCCATCTTGAACACTTGAAGTCCATCTTGAAGTCCATAAGCTATGAAATCTGTGCCAGTTCCTTTCCACCCTCATTGTGAAGAATTTTGTCCTCCTTCAGCTTAAGGCCATGTCCCTTGTCCTAGCACAACACATCCTTGTGAAAAGTCCCGCTCCAGTTTTTTTGCAGGCTCCCTTTGAGTACTGGAAGGCCACAAAGGGGTCTCCTTGGAGCCTTCTCTTCTCTAGGGTATACAGCCCCAGGTCTCTCAGGCTCTCTAACAGGTGCTCCAGGCCTCTGACCAACTTAGTACCTCTCCTCTGGACTCACTCCAATAGGTTAATGCCTTCCTTGTGTTGAGGGCCTCAGAGGTTCACACAGTACTCCAGGTGGAATCTCACAAGGGCAGACCAGAGAGGGAGAATTAACTCCCCTAAGGAAAGTCACCTCACATAAGAATGCAATTCAATATCAATATACTGCCTTTAAAATTAACACTGATTTTCTTTTAATCACATAATCCTCAATTTGAAAATATAATTATCGACTGAAAAGGAAGAACATCTTCAAAGTAAGAACAGGAAGACCAGAAAACGGATGCTGATTTTCAGCAGTAAGCTGCTATCAAAACTACCTTTAAGATAAAAGAGGCACTGATAAGACATTGTGAGTGCCTTGAAGGATAACCTCTAATTAAGGTACTATTTCCTAAGGATGCTATAACCTTAACTTTAGATTTATTACAAAAACTATGAGATAACTTACTCTTAGTCTAATATTAGTCTTAGTCAATGTCCTGTCCAGGTACATTATCTTTCAAGATTTTAAAGCCCTGATGTGCAGAGGTTTATCATTTCAGTGAAAGATTCTCCTCATTTTAAAAGGTAATTGCACTGGAAAGATAAGATTTTATCATCTATTAGTTGGCTCTACTGAGTTTAGTGTCTGTGTCCCAGACTAAGATATGCTTTAATCAGAGGCACATATTACATATTTACTTCGATTGAAGTAGTCACTGAAGTGTGTTTTAAGACACTGCACACATAAATTCCTAAACATCTCCTATTTAGGACCTCTTCTTGATAATCCACTATTAGTCTCCATTAAAGCTGACAGTTTAATACATTGTGCACGAACTACCCTGTCTTCCACTACTGACAAGGACACATAGAAAGGCTCAAACTAAATCTTTTTAATTAAAGGTGTATTTACCTATTTGTGATAATTTTTTTTAATCTAGTACATCAGGGTACAGGTTTAGTCTGAGAGCACACTGCCTGTTTTAGTATTGAACACCAAGGCTTTGGTTATCAGCAGGTGATATCTGTTTCTCCCTTAAGTAACTTGGGCTCTGCTGTGATATTGAAAAAAATCCATATCTCATAGGCAGGCACTGCAAATACAGCAGTTGATGACAAAGATCAAACAATCAAAATAGATCAGACACTAACATTAAACATTAGTAGCCTGCTGTGAAAAGAGTAATAATTTTTTTGAGTTAGTTATGAAGAAACAAAGCTAAAAGCCAATGAAAAATAAACAATGTGGCAATAATTTACAAGAATTTATATGGATATATGATTATATACTAATCTAATTATATACATTTCTAATTTGACCTTAGAAAAATGAACTCGGAGAAAATACTAGAGACATGAATAGAGGGAAATATTTTACCAACACATCAAATTTCTTGCTCTACAGACACTACTAGCATTATTGTTTCTTGAACCACTTCACTGTAGCCTTAGCTTCTGAGGCTTTTTATTACCTCTCAAAGTTTAAAATTGCAGAGCCTGGAACTGTGATGGGCCCTCAATCAGCTCCTAGAGGCAGTTAAGCAAGTTCTGAGTCCTCATCTTTCATGAGATCTTACTTCACAAAGACCACATTCCTCCACAGGAGTGATAACAGATAATATATAGCAAAGGAAAAACAAGTGGCAGGAGATCTATCTTGGGTAAAAGAAGTATTGAAGTCCTCAGCAGAACAGGTAGCAGACTATACGTAGACAATGTTTTATAGGGAAAAATGTGTACAGGTACAGGAATATGCTAAAAGTCTAATTAATTTTTATCATCACATTTAGGTAAATAAGATGTACATGAGTTAGGTTAAATATATTGGGCTGACAGAGGGCTAAATGGGGAAGGTTAATACATCTACTGAGAGCTGAGGTGAGTTCCTATTATTCTTCCTAAATAGTTTTCTCTTTTTAATATCAAGGTGCTCAATTGCTGTCCTGAACAAAAAGGGAGCATACAAGGCATGGCTGAAGAGACCATGGGCTCTTCTTCCCTGACAAATAGGCTGCATGTGTGCTAATGGTTGTCCACATGAATTTGGTGTTGTAAGATAATGCATCATGTTAATATATAATGTTTCATTAAAAATTAAATTTTACTTCTTAAAAGAAAAATGAAAGACAAAAATACTAGAATTCAAAAATCCACACTTCCTATACCAGAGCATTATCTATGAACTAAAACAAGATCTCTTTATGATATATACATCATTAAATGGCATTGAATTTGTCCAGGGAGCTTTATTCACTAATACTACCTCAAGCTCCTTTTCTACCTTTGAATTTAGTCTTTCAGTTACTGTAATACATTTAGGTAGCTAAGTAGAAATAGCCATCACAGACACACCATCCTATTCATTGCTCTGATCCTTTGAGATGGGTGCAGTTAACATTTTTCAAATCTCATTCACGAAAAGCTTTATGTGATCATAATGTTACTGTATGTGAAATCCAGCTAAGACAGACATAGTTTAATGCTTCATAAATTCTTCAGTTTGCCAGACAGCCACACAAAGGAAACATATCTGACAGGGTGATCTGTACATGATTGCTCAGGGTGATTTGTTGAAGGCTTGTAATTAAATTCCTTTATTTTAGCGTGCTCCATGACCATCATGCATAGCAACATGCCATTAGCCCTCAAGCTTCAGAGCAATACTAATTTTATTTTGTCTTTCTATTGACATAGTAACAGCCAACACACAGTAGGTGCTGATAGTCCAAAGAAGAAAAAGTAAATACTGAGGTTTGCTTTACACTGTGGCTTAGAATTCATACATCCAATCTTGTTATGTTAACTTTTGGGGAGCTAGAACTCTTGGGAAGGTATCAAAAGAATAGAAAAGTAAAAAGGGGATGTGCCTTGAACCAAACCTTTATATTCAAAGTACATATTGTCAGCTTGTTGCCACCAGTGATTAGGGATTCATTGCCCCAGCATGCCTTGTCTTTGACCTGGTGCATGGTGCTGTCCTGATTTTCTGTCTCTGTGAGCAGGCTCAGCTCATATGCTTCCTGTAACAATAATGTTCTGTAACAATAATAGGAGTTTCACTTCACTGAAAAAATGAAAAAGGTGGCAAACAAAGGAAGATTCACGTCTAAAGGAGAGAGGTGTAGATGCTGGAATAATAAAATCAAAAATTCCACTGCCAAAAGAAAAAGAGCCTCCATCATGAATTTAGTTTAAGATAAAGACATTTTTTAATATAAATATTTTAAGATTAAAATATTGTTAAGCAAGCTGCTTTATAAGTCAACAAGAACTGTATTTGTTCATATATGAAAAAAAATTGTAATTACACTGATAGCAATTTATTAATGTTTTGGAGAAAATGTATGAATTCATGTAGAATTTATAAAGGTTTGACAGAGCTGTTAAGAAATACTCATTAAGTATCATAGTTAATTACAGGTTTAAGTTGAAAGATGCTTATTACAATCTTAGAGCTCCTATGTCTGACATTTTCATATAAGCTACCACATTCACAAATCTTTTATAACACTTTGCAAGTTACAATTTAAAAATGAAGCATATCCACTGTATGCTGTCTGCTATTTAAACCCAAGTAAACATAACAAAAATTTATAAAAATTAAATTTGGGGTTTAGGCCAGTTTCCTTGATGTTTTATATCAATACCTTTCATTTCAAAACGTGTGTTAGCAGAGATGAGTTTGAAACTTCAGGCTTCTCATCTAAAAATTTGATCTTTCAACAGTAAAATGGAAGACAGTTTGTTATAACTCCTATCTGAGGCACTTGTAAGAAACTCATATGAAGGGGTGTTTTAAAATCAGGGTTTGAATTTTTTTTCTAAAGCAGACCTTCATTGACAGCAGTTTTCCATCTTATTGACAAAGTTTGCTTACTGATAGAAAGTTGCTTCTTGGTGTAACTCAGCTGAAATTTGAAGTACTATATAAAGACACTGTGCCGTACTCAACTATCTCTACCAAAATTTTTCTGTTGATACAGTAGGGCTTGAAAAAAAAAGAGAAAGATTTCTGTTGCTAGATTAAAAAAAAAAAAAAAAAACAAAAAGTGGG
>VXBU01013707.1:55914-82546 GCA_013400315.1 Bombycilla garrulus | reverse complement strand
GAAAACTCCCAGGAATATGAGAAATAAGATTCAATCAGCTTTCTTAACCTTGCCCAATCTTCAAAATAGTGAAGCTGTGCAATCCAGCTATATAATTCTAACATTTGATATGAGCTAGAAACTCGTGCTGTTAAGCGATACCTTCATAAAGACATGAACACTTCATTAATATGAAGGCCTTTGTGTTACGGAACAGTGAGACCCTGATTAGGCCTCTTTTTCTGCCCTAATACAGTGTTGAGAATGACATGTGAGCAGTTCACAAGGTCAAATCATCATTTAAAATGTAAAATGTAAATTCTCACAGTAAGAGAATCCAACAGTCATAATGCACAACACTAGTGGTCATGGAAGTTAAGTAAATACTAAAGGGGTGGGTTTTCAAAAACTCCTCACATGTCCAGAGCCTAAGTTTCAAAAAAAAAAAATCAAAACTTCTCTGATCTGCATGACTAAAAATCCCCTCTGTGTTTTTATTAAAATAGATTAAATAGGGAAGCAAATAAACCCAGTACCATTTAATGCGACTTTGCTTGTCCATAGGATTATTTTATCTTTCATGCCAAGTTTCTAAGAAGCTTTTCTTAGCAGTTGACAGTTTTTAGCATATGAAATGAAACAAGATCCTATGTAAAGTACATTGAAAGAAAGATAAATACATAAGTGGAATGAATAGTTATGACCTGGGAAACACTGAGAATGGAAGCACTTTTAGCAAACTTCAACATGAGCTGTACTTTAGAGATGACAAAAGTGTTAGGGTGTCACACTTTCATATGCGAAGTAGGAACAGAATTGCTTAGAAGTGTCAGTTCATATTTCTACTGTATCTATTTTTGCATGTGTTGGTACAACTGCAGGTACAGTTAATAACAAATCTGAAAGTTGTAGAAGCTTTTTTTTTTTTATCTTTCCCTTAGAAAAAGATATGAAAAATTCATGCTATTGTCAAAACTCTGCCCCACTGTAGACCAAATAACATTTGTTGGGCAGCATATGCCACTCACAAATTCTACAAAAAGCATGGCAAAATATTCCCAGCCATGAGTATATCACTTTCGGGATGTAATTCTGTAGGGATTTTAGGAAAGAATGGCAGAAAAAAAGGTCCTTTTTTAGATTTCTGGTTTGGAAACAAATAAACACCAAAACATTCACAGAGCAGCATGGCCAGATAAATTTATTCCTCATAAAGGTGAGAGGGGAATTATGAAATGAGTTCTGCTATGTACCTCCCTCACATTCAGACTCCATCTCTGCTTGAAAGCGGTTGTTATTCCACCTTCAGACTGATATTGGCATATTTCAATGGAAGCTTTTGCTTTTTTGTTTCTTATTTACCTGTGAGACCCCATTTCTGACTATCAGATACTTTGCAGGCCTTACACAGTTCACGTTCAAGGGTTAAGAAAAAGAAAGAATATAGATGATTCCTCTTCCCTTCTAAAAGTATTAGCTCAGTTGAATCTTCCAAATATTAAAAAAAGCATAGCAACAGCAAAACCTCAATTATGAACAAGGTTGCTGGATACACCAAACATTGCTAATGTCTTGCAGCCTGGTAATATTCTTTCCCAATGTTTCATTTATTCTGCAAGCCAAGGAGTTGCTATGACTGAAAAAATATCACTATAAATACTGAGAGAGTCTCCCTTCCACAAAAGTTGATGGGATACTAATCCAAAGATCTGACTGCTATCATTTAGTTCCCTAGCTGGAGTGCAGTTCAACCAATGTAATCCAATTCTATAATTGTACTCTGATGCTGAGCTTTGTAAATTACATTTCAGAGGATTTTTCGACAAGCATAAAGCATTAACAGTTAAAAAGTCAAAGCTTGTTGAACATATATATGCCATATGTCACAGACTCATACACACTCATTTTTAGGGAACTTTGGAAACAGTTTTCTGTATTCCATTACAATCTTCAAAAGCAGAAGATTAAACATCAGTAATTCTTGCCAAGTTAAAATTCCCATGGAAAGCATGAGTCTGTATGATTTTTAAAAGTACTAGTCTAAGATTAAAAATCAAGCATGAAATCTGGTATGCCCCTGGGACATGGTTGAACTCCAAAGTGACTTTTTAGTCAGAGGAACAGTGAACTCAAGGATTGCAACAATTGTGTGGCCTGTGTTTATTGATGATGCTCATCACCATGCATAGCAGTGAGCCTGTAAAAACAATTGCTTATCAAATGAAAGACCAGTCTTTCCACTCTTGGCTCCGAAACTCCCTCTTTGACAAAACAAAGAAAAAGAAACCCTTTCACTGAACTAAATAAAAAAACCTTCTGAAGACTGACCATGTTGATAGGACTTAGCAGAAAGCTCTGATGTTACTTGCACAGTTGTAGAATCAGGCATCATCAGCAACATGGTCCCACAGAAATCTGTTTTATTATAGAAGAATCTGTGCTTTCAAGCTTCTTTGTAATTCCTTCTGCTGATAACATAATTTTTGGGCTCATATAGTGAAAAGAACCACCATTCTCTCTGACTGTGCCTTGGCAAATGCTTACTGGGTGTGTATGCAACAAAATATTAGTACTGTTTTCTTAAAGGCTTTTAAACATTTAAGTCTTTCATGAACACTGAAACTAGAAGAAAAGTGTTATTTGCAGGGAAGGGAGTTAAAACAGTCAACTAGCACCAAATTAATTCTTTACTTGGTGGCTCTAATTTAATCCTGACTACATTTCCATGTAAATTCACCATGATATAAGAACACAGCTTCTTGGCCTCAGGGTTGAAAAGTATCGTCCAGAGAATTAATCTTTATTATATGTAAAGGAAAAAAGGATACAAAGTGACAGAAATTCTATAGAGCATGCTTCTCCAGCCGAAAGCTGGTAAAAGAAGGATCAAAAGAATGCAGTATTGCCAGGAGACAAAGCATTTCCCTCTGTGTCTATACTTCTGCAGAGAACATATACATCAGGGATGCAGGAAAGTTCTGCTCTGCAGAAATATTCCAAAGAATGGGGAATCTGCAGAGACACAGGCCTGTCTCTAGCTCACCTCATCACTCCGCTTCTTGGAGAATCCTGCTCAGAGAAGCTGTGTGACATCTTGAGGAAGCATGCAGAATCCATTTCCCTCCTAAATACAGTCATCTGCATTATAATCAGGTGCAAACACTAAGCACTTCTGCAATGCTGGAGGAGGATTTTTTAAATCTTCCATTACTGCTATCAACAGCAGAGATCTCAAGAGATCTGTGGCTCACTCATCTTCTGGTTCTCTCAGGTATATGACTGACTTTGATGATCACCTTAGAATAGTACAAAATAAATCCCTGTCCAACAGATTGAAAACCAGATTTAGCTTTAGAAATTTGAATTTGTAAGTGGGATTCACTGCAGAAGACATACAAATGTCTTCTCTGACCTCCACAGGCTTTAGTTTCCTTCTGAGTTCAAAGTTCTACTCTTAACTAATAAGAGGTTAATGGCTGATTATAGCAAGCTTTCAATTTGCAGTTATTCCAGATGACTTGAAATCAACAGAGGAATGTAAATTAAATACATGTACAAAACAAATCTTTTGGAGACAGTTTATAAATTCTCATTTGCATGACACAACCTCAAGGGAGATCAGATCCCACACGAAAAAGCAATTTTAAAAGCACACCAGGTTACAAGTTATTAAAAAGCTAAAAGAAGCCACTAGAAGTTTTGAATCTTAGCAACATGAAGAACAGAGGGTTTGTTTTCTTTATAGTTTTTCTGCAGCATTGAACTTGCACATTTTTATTTACAGCCTTCAGGATTCTGAACGTTAGAAGACTGAAAGAAGCCCTGTTTGATAGATACAGCCTCAAGAACTGTATTTTTTTATTTGGGCTTATCTCATTCAGCCAACATAAGAAAGATACGGACCTGCTTGTGTGGGTCCAGAAGAGGGCCAGGAGAATGATTTGGGCTGGAGAACCTCTGCTTTTGATAACGATAATCTTCAGTTATTTTTAACAAAGTAATATGTTTAGAGAAAACAGTTGGAAATTAATATACAGATGTAGTGAGGATTAATATTCAGCCTACAGTATACTTTATGAAAGGGGCAGAGGAGGAATGAGAATTATTTTTCAAAGCAAAACTACATGTTTGTGACTCAATAGGCATTGATTTTTTATATGAATTGCTAATGATACTCTCAAGAGCATAAAATCCATTGTATGAATTTAGAATAAAAGTCTATCTTTTATCCTTGAAAAATGTAAACTTTTATTTACTTTCCCCATTTTATGAATGAAAAAATATACATGGGTAATCATTATTCCTAAATGAAGCTTTACGTAAAGTCCAGAATGAGATTACGAACTAACCGAAGCACAAGTGGTTAAATGTCATTCACCTGTATTCTTGTTTCCACAAACCCACAAGTTTTTGATTGCAAAACTTGTCTTTTTTTTTGGTAAATACTGAAGAGAGTTCTAAGTTAACACAGAAAAGCAGAAGGTACTAAAGGAAATCAGAATTGTAGATGTTTCTCTTTATTGAAAACATTCTAGAGAATAGACTTCTATTTATAAATGTAGACTACTTATGTTTTTTCAGGGTATGCCTTCTGTTTCAGTATGGATGACAACACTGTAACCTTTAGTACAGGAGCAACTGAAATAGTTACACAGAAGTGAAAGGAATCTCCTACAGCATCAAGTCCAGGTCCTCACTCTCACAGGCAACTATTTCATGCACTACAATCTCTGGCTACCTCAGATCATACCATTATAAATTAAAAATCAACATATATGCATCCATCCATCTTAGTTAACTTCCAGCACTGAATCCATTTCCTAAGCATTCTTCGCCTATGTCCTCCTTTGCATTACAGTTTTTCCCGTTTTAAAAAGATCTGTCTGTTTTTCCTCTAAATCAAGACAAATACTCTTTGGATTCTCTAAGTAGTCTCCCTTTACTCCTTTTTTTTCTTCTGTTTTGCAGACTGTCTCATCTTCAGTTCCTTCTAAAAGACTGACACAAAGCAAAGAGATAGAGTAGAAATAGGTTTAGCTTCATGAAACCAGCAGGAAAATGGGGTGTACTATCTCTGAGATAGCAAAGATTCCACTTTAGTCTTAGAATTCAACTTTCTTTCAAGTTTTTAATTTGTATAAAGCTGGTGGGCTCTACTTTCAATATCAGATAGATAATTTTAAATCTACATTACTTACTTTTCCATGTATAAATTTCATGTATAAATTTTCAATTCGCTGCTGGCTTGTTATGTATATTGTATTCATACGATTTTTCACATAGAAACATCACTATGAAACCTAAGTGACTAGAAGGATCCACCACCCACTACCATCTAGGCATATATCAGAGCAATTTAGGAAAGTGTTCTGTATTGAGATATCAGTTTTATGCAGCTTAATATCAGATCACTGATCACACCCACATAGCTCAACCAAAATAATCCATCGTGATTGTTTTTCAATTTCAAACGAATGACAGAATTTCTAAGATATGAGCCACAGAGCCTTAACAATGACATTGACTCATTCTTGTGCATTGAGAAGTATGCTTAACATAGATTTCCAGAAACAAAAGAAAGATTATATGAGAACACGACAACAACAAAAAATACCCAATTCTTATTACTTTATTAAGGAAGATACAGAAAAAGAAAGTAGTTTATCAGTTAAAATGACACACAGAAAATAATGAGAAAAGGGGCCTTCTAAGCTAAACTTTCCTAGGTAACATAAGTTATGTAAAATTATTTTATTTTCTACTTAGATTTCTGAGACATTCTTGTAGTTACCACTATATGCACAATGTTAGCCCAAGAAACTGAAGCTCAAACAAAAGGACATGTTGAAATAATTATTTTTCTTATATAATTGCAAAGTGCTTCACCTTTCAGACCATCATGACCTGTACATCCCTTTCTTGAAGTTTTTTTCTCTGTGGTAGGATTACCTTTCCTCGTCTTTCAGAACTGTGCAGGGAGACTTTGTCTCCAGAGTGCTCTAGTGTTTGCCTACTTTGATTTGACCTTTTACATTCAATGCTGAAGAGATATGATTCAGAAGATGCCATTCTTCCCCCAGAGCAACTACAAAAACTATATTTCATGAAAATATAAAGGAACTGTTTTAAGAAACAGAGAACATGTTTGAATCCCTCGCCATCATTAACAAGTCCTACTACAATTTTCACAAGACTATAGGCCTATATAAATTCTCTTTGAGCTCTTGAAACTTCTCTTACATCCTCTGAATGCAATGCATTCCTTTTTCTATATCAAAACTTACAATATTGGACTTCATTTTTTGCATAACTGAAATAAGTGTTCAGTATGCTGAATCAAGAATATATATGATGATCAAGGTATTTTATCATTGTTTGCAACTTGCTGTTCAATATTAATAGGCAGTTGCTAAATAATTTTAAATTCTGTCTCTGCCAGGCACAATCCTTGTGTTAAATTTTAAATGAACAATATAAAACACATAGCTGACTAGCAGTGTCAAAGAGAAGTTTTTGATTTATTGGTATGTCTCCTTTTGCAGTTCTTATTTTAGTGTCTATTCAGGGAACTTAGAATACCTTTTGGCTTTCAAAACATCCCTCAGACTTGATTGCACCTCTGTGCTGTCAGGGGTGTAAGAAAATGAAAAGACCAATTTGGTACTCGCTGAGGTTAGGCTAACTGGATAGGACATAGAAAAGGACTGCATATTGACATAAGAAATTGTCAGACATGTTAGGTAATGAAACGAGAAGCTGAAAAAGACTACAGATAGTGCCATGAGGGATGGTAGAATTTCATCAGTGCATGGGCAGAGTAAAATGAAAAATGGCCAGGCTTCACAGACCACTGATGGGAAGCATTGGGTGCCTTTGGGGCATGAAGTCATGCAAGGCCAGCAGAATCTTGCTAACTCTTTCAGTAATACTAAATAAGCAAAAAAATGTCTAGGTAACAATATCAGAAATATCAAATATGGGTGTAGATGGAGCGAAAAGCAAAATAATCAGGAGAAAGTAGTTACTAAAACATTGTTTACCTGACAGGATAGCAGAGCAGAAAATGGCAGGTACAAAGGTGGCAAAAAGACAGAGTCAGAAAAAGGAGGTTTGAAGGTTTGAAATGCAAACCATGAGTCTAGTGCTGTTTAGGGGTACTTGCTGGAGAACTCGGTGCAGGTTCAGTCAGGACAATAAAGCCACCCATGTTCTGACCATATTGCACAAATCCAACCTGCTTCCCCGTCCAGCAGGGCAAGCAAGAAGTTGCTGAGAATGGTCCACGGTTATCAGGAAGGATCACAGACAAACAGACTGAACATACTGGTATTGGTGTTGGCATCTGTGGCAGGCTTGATAACATCAGCATCTGAGCCACCACATCCTAAAATGTATGGATTCCCAAGAAAATTTCAGGCATCAGAGTCGTTCTGTGGTTTTCAAGGAGTGTTCGGTTATCAAGAGGATCCCTACACAGCATTCTTACATATAGTGTCATAGAGCAGCATTCTTGTCTCAGGACATGACTTCATGAGACTTACTGGAGTACTTCCTCCTTTGAATCTGTTGTACATTTCCCAGCTCCAGTTAGCAGAAGCATTAGATACTCATTCTTTAAGGATATCCTTGAGAAACCCAACTATTTGCCAGGAAATGGAAGTACAGAAAGCTTTTGAAGTACAGGGAAATCTTTATCCTTACTAAAAAAAACCCCAAACCACCTCATTATCATAACATATTTCAGCAAGACAAAGGCAGAATTGACCACTTCTTTCTCAGTTAGTAGGAAGCCAAATGTAACAGCCTTAAGCAGTCCAGACACATACAGTGAAGTGACATGTTTATCTTCCTGACTATCTGCACCTTAATGTGCATTAAAAGCACAGACCATCTCCAAAATATGCAAAAGTCACTGAAAGAAAAAGGTTCATCACCACCCATGTCTAGATGCTATTCCTACCAGCCATTCTTACACACAGCCTTTAATGTTTGTGATGAGAGAGTACAGGATGGTGATGCACTTCATCAGGATGGGTTTTGTTGGTCATGTGTAACAAACTCTGCGTGTTTTGTAACACCACTTAAGGGACTGAGAAAGCATGTATCAGAGAAACAAAATCCAGGATTTAGGAGACAGAAATAAAGAGAAATTAAGCATCTACTCGTGAACACAACTGGACAGCTATTTTAACTACATTTCATTTATATTGAGCTTCCAATTGAATTATACTGGCTAGTGCCTTATAATGAGACATATAGTGTATTTTGAAATACAGTCTCTGTATTTTGAGTGTAAGACAAATATCATCTAAGTAACTTAAATACATTTACCCCTATACTGCAGCAGAAGAGAACTCCAAATCCACCCCCCAAAAATTCCCCCATAAAACAAACAAATAAATAAATAAATATTGATTTTTATTTTAATGCTGTAAATACAGACTAATTTCCAAGTAAAGAACAGGCAACAGCCTGTTAAATGGAAGTATAATAGCCTTCTTCAAAGTCTTCTGCCTAGGATATTAATTGCCTGTGAGACCATAGCGGGATAAAAACAATAGCAGAAGCAGGCAGTGAGATGCTAATATTACTTATCACATAGATAATTTTCAAGTAAAAGAGAGAGGCATAAATGGAATCACTTGCTAATTTTTAAAATTAATTTATGCCTTTATGAAACATAAACACATTATGGACAAAACTGAGACCATGTAAATGAAAATTAGTTTTGGCATGGAGTAGTTCAAAGGCAGGGTTAAGACTTGGGGGTGACTGTTAATGAAATCATAATGCAAATCAGCATACAAATATATAAAAAGGTGACCTAACTAGACACACATTTAATTTACACAAATAATTCTAAAATGAGTGTATAACTAATGTAATTCCAGAGGTCATTCATGCAAAATCTATTTGTCCTTCTTTGTCAACAGCTCAATAATATCATTAGTCGGAAGGTGGATACTGTTTTAAATCGTGGTTTTGCCTGAAAAAAGATTCTACTTTAAAAAAGGTATCACAATAGTTTTAAAAAAGATGACTTCTCTTTCACCGTCTGCATGTACAATGTACATAAAATCCCATTAGCAATCAGATCATAGAAACAACATTAAAAGATTCTGTATATATTTTTATTTTCTTTTATTTACAGCTAGTAAGGAGGGCCTGTGTCCTATAAACACCTAGCTTTTCACAGAATTAATGAATAACATTTTGGAAAGCATTAGAATAAATGTATTTAAAATACCATTTACTGTACATCCATTTTTTATAGTCCTACACTTTTTCACCAATTAGCAGAAAAATATATAATGAAAAATTAAAAATACAATTGATGCTCATGTCATTCATTAAATCTGTACGTTATAACCAGAGCATTCATTACTGTAATTAGGACATGTAGAAAAGCTTAGACTACTTAAATGTTGAACTGCTCCTAAGCCAAGGTAGGGAATAGGAGAGTTAAGGTGCTCAGAAGCTGGTTAGTAAAGCAGCTGTAACTACAGCTGACACTGTTTTCTCCTTCCCTGAGAATATTAAAAATGAGAATGGTTATTTATCAGTACAGTGATAGCTGGGGATACACTGGGATCCTGAAACATGTCTCTTGCCATTCACTAATCATGTGTCTGGAGAAAGGCAAAAACTGGTTGCTGTGAGACTGAGGGAGCTCATTTTTCTTTTCACCCTCAGATACGGCATGTTCGTATGGTCTACATTCTCCAAGTTTCTTCTTTGCAAAGATATGCAAGTCTAATCCCATTTTTTTTTAATCAGGAGCAGGAAAACTTGTTTATTTTTTCCCATATTATTTAGTTTCTTATACACTAGCATACTACCTGTGGAAAAAGAACAATTCTGACCAGTTTGTATTTAAAGAGGTCAAATATTTATGAAAAGTATTTTCACTGTACTCTTTCTGCAGGAGGAGAGACTGCCCTGTCCCTTAAGATTGCCTATTAAAATGTTGCATGTTCTCATTTTTGAAAGTTAGCATGCCCTAAGGACTCCAGTTGTTTGGTATTCTGCAGAAAGGCTACAATAGCACATTTGGAATGCACATTGGGTTTTTCGGTGAAAATAGTATTTACCTTAATTTTTAGGTATACAATAAGAACACAAGTTCCTTATCAGCTATTACTTCAGTAAGATCCAAATATAAGGAACACTTATAAGGATTTTGAATAGAAAGTCAATTAAGTTGTTTTTTTTTTTTTTAATCCTTGATATAATAAAATTCTATTTTCAATTGCTTAGACCATTACAAATTTATAAATATTTTCTCAAAAATTCTTTGTGATAATTGTTTACTTCAATTTATTATTTTTCTCTCAAAAGGGTTTCAGGACAATTAATGAAGATTTGTAGGAAGAAGGACAAAAATAAATACAAAACTTGCCCGCTACAATAAGGGAGAGAGGGGTTGTAGTGACTCAGAAACTTCTAAATAAAATTCAAATTACGTAGGAAATTACTTTAATAATACCTATAGACGATTTTTCCTTAAGTCTAAACATTTTACCTCCTTTTACCTGTAAACTATTCTTCAGAAAAAACAGAATTTGTGCATGACCAACGTGACTTGATCAATATTAATGCTAAGATTTCAGAAAAAATTGTGTTGGTATACCTGGTAAACCCAGAACCCACTATATACTATAGCAAGAACAAAGCCATCTCCAAAAGGCAAACTGATGATCACATTTATGAGAATGAAGACTTTTTTTTTTTCATTTCAGTTGCTCAAGACAAGGAATCTGTCTCTCCTTTGCTGTCTGCTTTTTCCAGAAAAGCAAACTGACTTATTCAAGTGCAGAAAGGAAGGAATTGGATAAACACTTTGGAAGGAGAATGAAAAATATAGCATGAAGTTAAACCATGTTTAAGTTGAACTTCTTATGGTAGGAACAAAAGTGTGAGCATAGGAGGAAAGATAGAACTGACTAAAAAGGACTAAAAGTGAGAGTTAAGTACATCAGGGGAGGCCAGGAAGCAATGGGTGTTGGAGAAGGGAAAAGTCTCCTAACATCTGGCCAAGTGAAGGCTGAAATTTTAGAAGGATTATCTTGATGATGCCATTCCAGCACTGAAGGTGAGGGAGGTGGATACAGGACAAATAAGAAAATAATCTGTAGGGCCAGGAGAATGACATCAGCAAAATAAAAACAAAAAAAAATAAAACCCTGGGGAAGAAACGTGTTGAGAAGAATTGATTGGGAGTAGATGACAGCAACAGATGTAGGAAGGAACTGCAAAATCACACAGAAGAGCAAGTGGCAGGCAGATAATGTGCCCAGGAAGAGTGAAAGAAGGAACACAGACCTAGCTGGAGAAACAGAAATATAGGAAAGAACTTGGCCTGGCTAGGCAGGAGGCTACGGTCAGACCAGCAAAAATCAGAATTAAAGATCTGTTTAACAAATGGGGTAGCAGACAACTAACTCAGCAACAGAAACAGAAGAAAAATAGCTGGACAAGTCAAAGAAGGGAACAACTAAAATGATTAGCTGAAATAGGATATACCACCAGAATCTCAGAACAACCAGTGACTTTGATTTTTCTCTGAGCTTTGCCTGTACACTGAATATATACAAGATTTGCTCAGTTTTGTTCTGTAGGTTGGATGCAAAATTTCTAATTCTGCTTATTGACCCTTCTGAAGGGTTATCACAGTGATTCCATTTCATGGTTTTTCTCATGTGTGTCCAGAATGATGTCATGGCACAGCCTCAGATTACATAGCTGTTGCACATAGAATTTTCTACTTCATTTTTTACAGAAGTGGGAAGGTATATGTAGGAAGATAATAAACAGGAAAGGTAAGCTCTGGAAGTGAAAAAATGCTGCCTTAGAAAAATTTCCTTTTACTTCTACTAGATGTTTTTTATTTGATAATACCTAGTAACAGAAAACAAACATATTCCAATCCTTACTTTTAGAGTGGCTTGAAATACAGGGATTTAATATACAACAGTGCCAAGAGTCGCAAATCAAGACACAAAATGCCACATCACAACAAAGGCAGCTCACATTCCTGGACATTTTTACCTTTTACTTCCGTGCTTCAACATGGTATGTGCAAAGCAGATGAAGGGGACTGCAGATGTGAAAAGAAATGCAAAAATCTTCCTAAGGCAGTCTCATAGGCATCAAACGGGTGGCCACATGCAAGTGGGCAATTCTGCACTTACAGCTATCAACTTAGCTTATGGCTACAACTGTGAGTGACAAGGAAAAAAACAAAACACTGAGCAACTACTTTTTAATGGTCTATACATAGACCATTTTGTGCTCTAAATGAATTCTTGCAGGGTATATGGGGAGAACCATTATTTAACTAAAGAGCTTCTTACTGCATATATTAAATGGTGCCAAACTAAAGTTGCAAAAGCCTTAGATGGCTTAGATTTCCTAATGTTTTACTTTGCAGTCATAGCAGGGTTTTAAATGCCTAATAAAAACATAAAGCGGGATCACAACTGCAAATACAACAGTGGCATTGCATTGTGCTGATAACCTTATTGGCAGAGAGTGCAGCCTCAGTGGGTGTTTTCCTAGACTGAGCTCTTCTTTCACTTCTTGAGAAAGCCATTTGAAATATCTCATCTGTTCAAGACACACGCTTTCAACAGTTAATGGGTTAAAAAAACCAAGGATTCCTTCAGACAGACTTCAGTCAAACCACAGCTAATTCCCAACTGAAAAAACTAGGTCCCTTTAAAACAAAAAATAATAAAAATACATATAGTGCCCTCTTGTACTGACTTGAAATCACAGCAAAGGAGAGAATATTAGTTGTTCTGCAAAATACAAGCTGCTCAGTAATACCCTAAGGACTATTATTTTGACCAAAAAATGTGTGATATTTCAGAGCAAGATGAGGTTAAGCTTCTTTGGTGAATATCCTGAAAAGAATAATACACAGCAGGAAATCAAATACACACATTTATAAAAAAGACTATGGTCTAGAAAGTGTTTATATTGTGATATTGACACATAAGACAATAATGGACCTTTTATCTTGAAATGAGATTTTTTTCTAAAAAAAAAGTTCTTGTTGCTTTTTTGAATCATATTCTTCCTTTGAATGGAACCCCTTCCAGTCACCTGATCTGAAAGACAATCATGAAGCATTTTTTTATTTCTAACAGTAGGAATAGTACTGATTTAGCTAAGGACAAATATATTTTTGAAAACATAAAGCACTGGAAGCAAATTGGCCTTTTGAAATATTCAGTGCACAGTGGACTAAGCTTTTAAGGTTCACTTCAGTTTTTGTTTTATTTATATGAGTAAATATTTAGATGTAATTATTGAGGTATGACTATTTTCTAGTTCATTATAATGAACTTCTAAGCCACAATTCAATTACAAATTATTTAAATCTGTGTCAATTAAAGCTATTTTTTAGTATTTTTTATTGCCTCTCATTTTCCTTTCTCCTGTGCTGTAAAATACTAACACATCCATTGAGTTGAACCATCTGCTTCAGAAACCACTGCTGAGAACCTGATCATATTTCAGAATAAAAGAATATTTTTAATAGGTCTCTTTCTAAATCTGCAACTTGAATACAACAAAACTGCTGCAGAATGTTTTTGCAATTAATAATCATAGACTGAATCTTCTTGCCACAATGCCACAACAATGACCATAGAAATGAAGAATGCTGTTTCTCTAACAAGCCACAAAAATGTTCAGTCTCATGGAGAGCTCTTTTCATACTGGAATCATAGGTTACTTTTTATCCATAAACACACCTGGTTGACCTTCTAGGCTAGCCTTCTCCCCTCTTCTTTGTGTTTGCTACTCTGTGGTAATGCACTTCATGTCAGATCCTTGAAACAACTCATGAGGTTGTGCTCCAAATCAGAGGAACAACAGCAGGTTAAAAAAATCCAGATTATCATTCATATCTGAGAGCCCACATAGAAGATGGTTCCACAAAAAGCCCCATTGTTAAAATTATGAACATGACCTGGAATTGAATGGAGACATCTGCCTTTGCCATCATAAAAAAAGCAAGACTTTTCCTAAATAACATAAGAGAGCACACATGTATTCACTAATATAATGGCTATTATGCCAGTGGAAAATCAGGCAGTGTGCAAGCCTGGACAATGCACAGTGCCTGTAGTCTACATTCTTCCATCCACGAGATTAGATCTAGCAGAGATAGACAGAGGTTCAGTTGCACAAATATGTTTTCATGTGCTTAGGAAAAGTGGTAAAAATACAATAAAAAGGCAGGGAGGATCACATTGTAGCAGTCAGAAAACACTTTTAAGATGACAGTGATAAAAAGTCAAAGGCAAGTAAGCTTTTGTTACAATTCTGATTGAAAGAATCTTGAAAACATAAGAAAAGAAACTGTCTCTCTTGCCTGGTTCCCACTGGGCCAGGGCAATGGAACTCCGGCCATTCAAAGCAAACAAAAAGGACTGCACTGGAGGAACACCAGACTGAATCAGTAAACTGAAGCTGCCATCTTTGCTTTGAAAGGAAACAGACTGTAAGACTCTAAATTGCGCCCAAATATCAGGACAATCACAAGGGTGAGGATTTTTCATATTTTTAACACCAATATCAGCCATTTTTATACAACAGACAATAATATTTAAGTGAAGTGATTAGAAAAAATGCGTGGGATCTGTAGGCAAAATTTTATCATTCCTTTTTATTGCAGAGGTACATTTAATGAGTTGCTTTTAATTTAACAGCTGACTGAGAAAGTAAAATTTCTNTAAAATGCTGAAAAATAAGGTGCTGTGGTCCTTCATACAACTTTTAAAAGACCCAGTATATTATTTCAGGTTCACACATCACTAAGATAATGAGTTGATTTTGTTACTGCTGCTTTGATTTAGGTGAATTGAAACATTTAATTTCTCAAGTATGGAAAGTATTGGTTTTTCCACACGTAATATAATCTTTGAATTATGTTAAAAGGAACCCAAAACAAGCAAAAATGTCATGAATGTTAAACCTTTGTCACACACAAAAAAAATTCAAAAAGACTTTGGTCTACTCATGATAGGCATAATGAAATGGTTACTGAAC
Source organism: Bombycilla garrulus (assembly GCA_013400315.1). Taxonomy (NCBI): domain Eukaryota; kingdom Metazoa; phylum Chordata; class Aves; order Passeriformes; family Bombycillidae; genus Bombycilla; species Bombycilla garrulus. Next base: position 67,507 of record VXBU01013707.1, on the reverse strand, counting down.
TTACAAAAACTAATAAATTATAGATGATCAAATTTCACATCTGCATACTATGGAATAAAATTATTGCATCCAAATCAAAATATCTCTTCAAATTACGCTCAGAGACTTTCTTCTCGGCTTAAACATTAGTCTTTAAAGGCATGGCACAGAATGCAGAACAAAGATACTAGAGAGTATGGCTAGATTAGCAAAAGCTGATTGATCTCTTCAGTTACAATGATTTCACAACAATACAGCAATGAGGGAAGCAAGGCAACCCTACAATGATATGAAACAAAATTGTATTAGCATCTGTCCTTTCCATTAGATGGGCATGGTTTAGATATCACAGAATAGCCTGAGTTGGAAGGGACCCACAAGGATCAGCAAGTCCAACTCTTGGCCCTGCACAGGACACCTCAAGAGTCACACCTCAAGAGTCACACAAGTGCTTGATAGTGTTGTCCAAACACTCCTTGAACTCTGTCAGGCTGGTGCTGTGACCACTTCCTTGGAGAGCCTGTTCCAGTGCCCAGCCACTCTCTGGGAGAAGAACTTTTTTCTAATATTCAACCTAAACCTCCCCTGACGCAAATTCAGGCCATTCCCTCTGGTCCTGTCACTGGTAACCACAGAGAAAAGTGTCTGCCCCTCCTCTTCCCCTCATGAAGAAGTTCTAACTGCTGTGAGGTCTCCTCTCAGTTTCCTCTGGGCTGAGCAGACCAAGTGACCTCAGCTGCTCCTCAGTGGCTTCTTCTCAAGGCCCTTCACCATTGCTAACACTACAGCCTCTTTTCTAAGTTTCTACCTTTTGCTCCTAAGAGCAATTAAATCCCAGTTTCTTGGTTCAGTTCATCAAATCTCACCTTTGCATCTTTTCTCCCTATAAGTATAAACTTTAGAGTTAGTTATATTTGGGTTTAGGATCTTTTTCCTTTTTTTTTTTTTTTTTAAAGCCTTAGCTAGTTGATCAAGAATTAGTTGGCCAATCTTACCCAAAGGCACTCTCCAAAGTTGTTACTTATTTTCAAAACAACAGGGTTAGAATAGGACTGCTGACATACTGGTATAATCACCAGTAAAGAGTGGGATATGATGCATTTAGCGGGGTGCTTCTCTTCTGTCAGGGGAATAGCTTACTGCTTTTGACATTGCTTAATCTTCAAATAATCGTATGATAACCACTGTAGATATTGTGTATCTTTCTAAAAAGAAGATATACACCAGAAATAGTGTTTCATCTCCTAGATTCAAGAAAAACAAAAGGATAGAAATTACTAAAAGCAAAGACAGTCTTACTGAACTGTTTTTAGTCATACAAACTCTGGAAGAGAATCCTCATTGCTGTAGCTCAGGCTGCAAATGACAACATTTTTCCTACTGCAAAAGTTATCAGCAAAACACAAGAGGAATGCAGCAGGCAAGGAAACATCTGGGCAGACATGGCTTGCACAGGGAGCAATTTTTTCCTATTCTGGCAGCGACATTGCAACACATGTGCTCTGATGGAAGTAGTACAAATCTGAGGGATAGGAATGCACCATGAAAAAATATATGAATACAAACTCTACCCAGCAAACAGGTAAGTATAAGCACCAGTGATTATTAAGAAGCTTGCTTCCCTTCAGCATTTGCAGTAGTGGAACAGCTGTGGTGATTAAAGGATGTATATACAAAATCTGTATGCAAAGATAATTTTCATGGAGTGATAAAATTAGAGAATTGGACACCTATTCAGGCTTGGAGCTTGAAGAAGGGACTCATCTTGAATTTTTCAATTTTTTATTTGTTTGTTTTTCTTAAATGAACCAGATGTTCTAATTTGAAATATGCACAGATAAACAAGAGAGGGATGTTCCCGCTTTGTCAAGCAGCCTCTTTCTGGTATTGTCACAGCAAGTCACTGGTACTAACCCTAAAGTTCTTGTTCCTCAGGAGTCTGCTGAGGGAGAGAACAGCAGATCATCCAAGAAATCTTTGACCTCATCTCTGTCACCAGCTGAGCTGGATTTCTTGTGTGGCAAACCTACTCTCTCTGCCCGATGTGATGGGATAGCTAATTAAACAGGACTATTTATTTAGCTGATGCGGTGAAGTTTCTACACATCCAGAGACAGAATTTCCTCAAATCTATAATACAGTTCTGTTCAAAGTTCGTTCAGACCTCATTATTTTCTAATGGAGCATATAGAAGTGTGGAGTTCAGAGTGGAAGTTTATAGAAACTACAGTTCTATCACTTTAATAAATAGCCTTTTGCTTACAAATGTATCACTATTAGCATACTCAACACAAATGATACATTTTAGTCAAAGCCACAATTCATTCAGACAATAAATATTATTTGATTTTCTCAGAAGTGTGATGAAATTGTTGGTTATTTGGCTGCAAGTTTCTAATTTTTCTTACATGTGTAATTGGACATAAGCAGAAAACAAGAGTTAAATATTACGTGGACGATGTAATACTTTATATTCTAAAAGAATAATATCTGTTTTTAAAAATAAAAAATTTTATTCATAAGTGAAAAGCTGACTAAAGTTTTGTTTTAACTCTAAATTATGATAACAAATGCAAATTATAATTTGTGTTTAGCCAAAAATATAAAAACCTACCGCTTTCACTGAGCACTGGATTTATATTTCCTTTTCCTTAAACTTTTTTTAAGAATATATAAATAATTTATATTGCAAAGATATATGTAAAAATATGTTAATGGATTAGTTTTTAATGAGCTGTTGAGAACTAGTATACTTATATTTGAGATGTTTACTCTTAGGAATACGTTGAGTGAGATAGTAATCCCCAACATGTATTTTGCAGTTAAAAAGAAGTGAAACAAGTCTGAGCTAATGCAAAAATTTCCATTTGCGTTTTCTAAACCTCTTAGAAGTTTGTGCAAGCCCTTGCTTGCTTACTCCAGTTCTTTTCAGACAGGACATGCGAGAGTATATGCTGTATTGTGCCTGTAAGTGAAATCCAATCTAATGAATCAGTTAACTATGAGAGCAGGAGTGTTTTTCAGAAACAGTGAAAACCAAATCCAATGGTAATTACAAAGAGTTTCTAAAGGCAAACTGTGTTGCGAGATACAAAAATACACTTGAATGCGAATTTAAAAAATTTAATTCACCTATTACAGAGTAAATACTAGAAAATTTAGAAGCAATATGAGTCACGATCCACCTCTCCATAACACTATTACCTATCAGTCAGCTGCACTGTGCAGGGCTCTGTGGAATAAACCTGCTTCTCCCTAAGGAAAAGCTGCCTCTTACTTTTGTTATGATGGCTAGACATTAAAAATTATGTGATGTTAGCAACATTAAAAATATACCACTATTTATGGGAACATGATATACCTGCTATTGTTTAATAATGTTTAATGGAGACTGCACTTTATCGAAACAAGACATATCTATTACAGGTATTTGCAAACCATTAGAAGTTAACCTATACAGCTGTTCTTCAGCTACCTGTAGCATCTAAGAGAATTTCAGTCCCATCTTCACCCATCACTACATTCCAGATAATAAATATGCAACCTAATGCTGTAAATCCGGGTGAAAAATCCGCTGTTTTACTTCTTACCCAGAGAAAGAGAATAATTTATAGTGCTGAGTTATTAAAAAGAAATCTTGCCAAACTTTTAACTCATTGTTAAAAACCCAAGAAAATTAATATAAACTTGTCAAGCATCAATTTTAGGCTTTTCACTAGCCTTGTTAGAAATAAAAAGGAAATGGAAAGGAGAAAAGGAGCAAAAACATACTGAAGTTTCCGGACTGAGAAGAACTACATTTGCTGGGCAGAAAATAAAAGTAGTAATAGAAAAAGACCTTAAATACATAGAGTGGAGAAAAATATGGATTTTAATGACCTATATGCCCACAGAGGCAAAAATACACAGTATGTGACAAAAGATCAATGGATGTTCATATTTTAAGACCTTGCTAACTGGACTGGGTAGAAGAGATAAAAGAATTTATGCAAGGGATGGAAAATCTGGCCCAAAAGATAGGAAGTCCAGCCTGGCAAGAAAATTGAGGCTAGTGAAAAGGTCTGTAAGCAGCCTATTACTTGCTGAGTATTTCTGAGGAAATGAGCATAAGTAATTATAGTAGGCTTTGTTTGGGTTTGGGGTTCCTTTGCTGTTTTGATGGTTTATTTCACAAGTACAAATCATCAGTGAATAAAAACTAGGACACTAATGCACTATGAGCAACTGGGTAAGCTTGACAGAATTTGACTCTAAGTTTAACTCTGCATTGTAAAAATCCAAACAGTTATGCTGAAAGAGAAAGAAAGTACCCTTTCTCTTTTTGCCAAGAAGAAAAAAAAGGTACTAAGAACCAGCATTTTTAATTTTTTTTTTTTTTTTTTTTTTTTTTTTTTTTTTTTTTGGTATTACAGTTGTGAATTCAGTTCTGCAGGAATACACATTTTCACATCCAGGACTTGATGGGACCCCTTCTAGCTGCTACAATCTGGACCCACCAGAGCCTTATTGTTCTACTTGTTCTGTTCTATTCTTCTGAATTTATATTCTGAAGTGATCCATGGCCAGTTTATATCACCTTATTACTAGCTCAATAATTATCCTTACTCTTAAAATGCTTTTATACCTCCCTGATGGCTACACTACTGAAGTGCTTTCAGAAAATTAATATACTTTTCCAAATTATTTATGCTTGTGAAATCACCCATGTTGTTAAAATTAGTATGTGTCTTTATATTTTCAGATCTCTTCTTAGTTCCCATAATGCTGTTTTCATTGGCTTTACTCTCCTTTACATACATAAAATGAAGAAGATGAAAAGCAAAATACTATGAATGGAAAAAAATAAGAACTGAATGTTAGAATAAGGTGTGGTCCACAAATGGACTAAAAAATAGATCTGAGTAAGTAAGGAATTAGATACAAATAATGATGTTGAGAGATTTTTTGGGGGAAAGTGAGCAATCAAGAGTCATCAAAATTAAACCATTAAGGATAAAATGCTTAAGAGTTTATTTTCTTATTTCTTGGAAATTGAAAATTTTCTAAATTCACCCACCATTGGCAATGTATTTAAATCACCAATATGTATTGGTCATAACAATGCTGAACATTGTGTCCCCATTTGTGTACCCACACTTAAGCCAGACTACAAAAAAAATTCAAGAATATTTGACTGCCGCAGAGCATGTACTGAACCAAGGATGTTCCAGCTATTCTAGCATGTGAATCTGCAAGAAGTATGATACAGAAAACTGTATGAAGAGAAAGGTACAGCAAGACTGTACGTTTAGGGAGTGTTATCTATAACTTCATGCATGCTTTTAGAAGAACATGTTTCTTATAACTGTGTGAAATTAATTTTTCTTTTCCATCTTTGGACAACTCTGCCTGAGTTATTTCTGCCTGAGGAGCTGTTTCCCTCGTAGCTTCATAAAAACATGGAAAACTTGCTGTTCTATGATACCTTTCAGTATAACACAGAAAAGCACCTAATAGTTTTGGACCAGTGAATGTCCAGGCATGGCTGCACTTCAGCCAGAGGTCCTTTTGTATGTCATACATTCATACATAAATGACATGAACCTGCTAGAGTACTACTCGTCATCAGTGTAACACACCATGAAGACCAATGTGGAATAAAAAAATTATCCCTCAGCTTCAGTAAGGAATACAGTCAAGCCATTTGTCTATACTTAATCTAGCATTCCTATATAATTCCAGTATTCCCATAATACACTGATAGAAACACACAAGTAATAATGTAATGTATGACTTACTTTGGGTAAGAAAAGCTACCACTACCAAGTAGCAACAAACAGAAATAAAATACTTCACCTCAGCCTGTTTGTAAGAACACGGTTTCTCTGTTATCTACAAAGAGACACTCTGATTCTCCTTATTCCATCTTCCTCCACTGCTCCCCACAAACATTTTTTCATACTGTTCCCTGCTGCTGAAGGAAATAGGTTTCCTTTCAGCTTTGCCTTCCAAAGGAAACTCCCTCCTAATAGCTCAGGTCTGTAATACACAGTTCTCGCAGCATGCTGGAAGTGGCTGGGTACATTGTCTGGCTACCCACAGCTAGTTGCCTGAATGATCCTCTTCCTGTTTTCTGAGGCATAAGCTTCTTCTCACTTTTGAAGAATTAGTAACCAGCAGTGGAAAAGGTAGATTTCTCTGTAAACTTAGCAGCAGAAACATGTAATGCTTATTCCTCCCAGCTCCCAAAGCAGACAGCAATTCATGCCACTAATTTGTGCTTTTATCACACCTTAATGTGTCTTAGGCTTTACTGAAGGAGCCAATTCCTGGAGAAAAGTGATTGCAAGAGGATCTCAGCTACTACTAAAACAAAATACACACACACACACACAAAATCATTGTACACTGTTGATTTCTCAGAAGCTCAAAGGACACGAAAAGTCTTAAAACCAGTTTCAATCTAAAGGGCCATTTCACAATATGCAAGGACGAGGCTCATGATTTTTTAAAACATCTTTTTGTGCTACTGTTCTTCATATTGTTTCATAGTATGCTCAGTTATAGGCACAGATTTTTGGATTCTCTTAACGTCTTTACATTCCTGAGGTTTGCACAGAAACATTCTGTGACTTTTCCTTCCTGTCATCTTCATAAAAATTCGGTGAATCTAGATAACTTCTCTAAAACGGTGACCGGGGGTTGCCCGCCTTGCCCGGGTGGCCTGTCTGGGTGGCAGTCAGACCCCCGGTACCGCTTTAGATTGCCCGGACAGCAAGGTCCCGGTCTCGGTCCCAGGAGCGGCTACGCCCTAGCCGTGGACTATCCTGACAAGCTCAACCTGAGTCTATCAGGCGGTTCAGCTCTTTTAGTGATTTCAGCTCTCAGTGATAATCAGCTCGCAGCTTGCCAGGTAGTCGCTTTGCTAGCTCAGGGGTGAAGAGACGAGAAGAGCCGAGCGGCGCATTCCACGAAGTCTTTATTGGGGGTTCCGCGAAGGGGTCCAGGAACGGCGTCTTCTCCCGAAGTGGGCAGAAGTAGGGGTTTTATAGGATTAGGTAGGATTGGGATAACTAGCCAATAGTCTGAGGTCTTGGTGATTTGACCTATAGTCTTAGGACATCTGGAATGTAGCCAATAGTGTTACAGGGAGATAACAGAGGGTCTTAGGAAGTAGGGTTTAGTACATGACTATGCATTTTCTCTCCACGGAAGCCTTGCTAGAGGCTCAAAGATTGCAACACTTCTCTACCCCACAGGTAGCTGGAATATTGAGCCTGAAGGGTTACCAGCTTGTGGATAAACTCATCTGGTACTTTCACAACCTAACTAGGAGAGAGCTGAAGTTTTAAACACAATTTATTAGACTTTGGTTTGGCTCCTTTCATATTCCCCTACCTTCTACATATGCTTTGTTTGATTATTCACTTGGGTATTCCTGATATTTTTTGCCAAACTTACTCAGAAAAATGACACTATGTCAGGCTTCAAATGATGGATAGGGTAGAAATGCAGAAAATTATGCTAAACAGTAAATATTTTGTTAAAGCCCATTATAATCCAAAAGGTTTTTCAGATATTCACATTCATAGGATAGGTTTTCAATTAATGCATTTCCCATCTATCTGCATGTTTATACATTGCAAGAGTGCATGTCAAAATAAGAAGCATTTGATTATGCTATTGCTTTTTGATATATTAGTTAATTACTACACAATAATATATAACAATGATCAGTTTGTGAAAAGCAAATTAATTATTCTCTCATGAATATTTTTCAAAGTGCAGTATGTTTCTCATAATGATTAATAATAATGATGAACCTCTGTGTTTAATTTATTTATTTATGCTAAATATTTTATTCTAAGGGACAAAATCTAGTAAAATCCTAAAAGTATTCTGTCTGCTTGGGGAGATATATATAGTAAACCCATCAGATTTGGCTACATTATGCATATAGTATATGGCTTTTTCCATCATAGTAACTATTCCAAAAATAATTTTAAAGACTGATTATGGACAAGAAATGTAACTCAGCATATTTTCAATGAGAAAACAACTTTTAAATGTTTGCTTTTACAACATTAAAATTTGATTAAGGTCATCCCTAATTTAAAAAAAAAAAAAATCAAAACCAACAAACTCAGCACATCTTTTTAATGTCCTTCAACAGCACAAAACATTTTACCAATGCTAAAATGCATAAGGATGAGCTAAACACTTACCCAGAACCACGTCCCATTTCTAAGTAGGATAGTGTATCATGCATTATTCCTACAATAATTTTATTAGTACAGCAGAATTTGAAGTCATCCATTCATTGAGCCATAAGGAATAAAATTGCCACATCTCTGAGCTGTAATTTTTTTTCCTTGCCTCAAATGAGGAGAAAGGAAAAGAGGTAAGGACAGAACAGATTCTTATAAACCTTCTGCAAAGCTACAACTCTTCCATGCCTTGTGTTTCAGGAACTTGAATGACAAAGAAAAGTATCAAAAGGATCCTGTTTGCTTTGGTATTGATTTTAAAGCGGGGTGCACATGATAAAGACTGTATGCATATACATGCCTGGGTGACCTCATGGAGATGTGACTTTTAGAGGGCTTAAACAGATTGGGGATGAGGGAAAACTGAAGTGTCTTCTTTTAACATAAGAGCATTTATACCTATAGAAACCAAGAGATTTATTCCAGTAATTTTTTATCTTGTATAATGTCCTCAATGGCCCTAGCAGGCTTGACAGTTTAGTGCCAATGGCATCTTTTCCTGCAAGTCCTAAAATACTGCTTCCCTCCCTTTCGGACTGGGACAGGTGAGGGTCCTGACACATGAGAATGACTGAGGTGGAATTTCCTTGTAATCTGCCAGACAGTCTCTCAAGAGTATAGGGGGTAGAATTCTGCTAGATTTCATCTCCTAGTAATTTACCCTGGGTAGTGACAACCTTTTAAAATGTCCTATTCAAAGAATTCCTGGCACCAAAAGAAAAAAAAAAAGTATTAGTTCAATGAATCTCTAACACTCTAAATAAAAAGACACAATAGTTTGAACTCCTGTGTAACCTGAAATAAATAACAGCTTCTATTTTTGGTTCTTCCTCACAGGAACATTCATAAGACTCAACCAGTCAGAGCATGAACATCTTTTTCTACTGAATATCACTAATTTACATGCAGAAAAATATATGCCATATTCCTTCTTTAGGTAGGAGTACTTCCAGTTCCAAATTAACTTCCATAATAAAAATAATCAGATTGTAAAGAGAATGGAACTGCTGATCATAGTCAAACTTTATACCACCAAACAGCTCTTTGCAATGCAAAAACTTCAAATACTGTGAAATAAAGTTTTTAAGTTGACAGGCTAAATCTCAAAGGATCAAATGATAACAAGTAAAGTTCTGGAGAAGGGCTTTCTGATCCCTGTTGTCACTCCCCCTCACCTGCCTTTTACATTAAATGAATATGGAATGAACTGAAAATAGAACTTCCAGAGGCAGGCAGTGAGTCCTGACAGTGCTGACAAGCACCAGACAGGCATCATTGACATGGTGTGAGCTGCTGTGAATACTCAGAGGAAAGGACCTTGCACGTTCTTGGACCTTTTGCTGCTGTGCTCAGATCATCTGAAGAGTAACTTTCAAGCAAGTGGGTTTAAAAGAAAAGGTGTACTGCAGAGCCTTTCTCAGAAGCAGTCAGATTAAAATTCTCTTTGGATTTAGTTTGGCCTGAGATTTTGACTGATTTTGACTTCAGGATTGAAAGTGTCAGCATCATAGCCTTTCTGGGCTCTTAACTACAATGCACAAATTTCTATTGTTTCCAGTGTAAACTGAGGGTACATGGCAGCTATCAAAGATCTCAAAAACTCAAGTTAAATAATACCAGTTTTCCTACGAGACTGTATATCCCATTCTCTTTTCTTATTTTCATCTTGTTTCAGGTTGATTTTTTTTTTGTAATTTCATAATTTCAGTTTTTCTTCTGTCTCTTTGTTTATATTTCTTCCCAGTTTTTAGGGATTTCAGTGGGAATAATTTTGGCAAGTTTTGCCCTGTTTCACTGCACCTCATTTCATCTCAGTGCATTTGGTTGTAGTCAGTCAATTTCAAATTTTCAGTTCTTTTCAATTACATTTTGTTTTGACCATATCTCCTTTCCAGAGTGTTTGTTCCACTCTGTCTTTTAATTTCAAGATTTCAATGAGGATCAATTGGGCAAGCTTAAGTCAGTATTCCTGGACTTCATGTCATGCCATTCGCTTTTCTTGTTTTCACCTCATTTCAGGTTGATTTTTATTTATATTTTTTAATTTCAATAATAAAAAGACAAGATGTTGTTTTGGGCTTCTGTAAGCTAAGTGCATGGATCATTACATACACTGGTCAAAAAATTGACCTCCTGCAATATCAGTATATTCAGAACGTTAAGTCAATAAATTTTCATGTTTGCTTATGATTATGGATATTTAAATTCCCAGTTAAACTTAACGAATGACAAAACCAGATCTGAGTTGCAAGTTTTGATCCAAACTAAAATCAAGCTATTTAATATGATGCTCTCCTTCAACTCAGCTCTGTTGTAGTGATGCCAATGATACCCAGAAAATTTAAAAATGTTATTTAAGAATAAAATTTCCTTTAAATTATGACTAATGCAAGGGTACTTCTTCATTTTACACCTACTATAGTTTGCTCATCACATTTATGACAATGCATATCCATTTTTTTATAAATGTGATTTAATTTTACAGAAGCTAATAATAGTATTAAGAAATAATTCTACCCTGCAAAGCCTGGGTGGCATAACTGAACGTACTAATGTCTTTTCTACAGATAATTAAAATGAAAGGGAATGTTCCTCTTGTGCATGTATAATATGGTATAAGAAAGAGCTATTAAAGATACTATTAATATAAAAGCAACATAAGTACTGAATACTATTCTGTTTCTCATTTAAAAGAGATTTCCAAAATATTACTGAATTCTTTCAAGATTTTTAAAATTGTCTTTTGTTAGAATTTGATATATCCTTATGGTTTTAAAAAGTTCTTTAGAATTTGAATTTTCTTTAAGGAATGAACTACAGAACTACATGTTTAATACAAATATTTTTTGAAAAGAAAAAAGGGGGGAAAAAAGAAAAAAAATACAACTATTGAGCCTTTAGTTAAAATTATATAATTCCTTTTCCCGCTTGTACCTTTATATACAATGTTGATACTGAAATTGTCCTGAGGATGTATTCTGAGGACACCATGTTGGACCCTCAGAGTATTTCCATAAAAATAACACATACCTTAAAAGGTAAAGACAGCTAAGCTAGTTTCTTTGCTTGTTTGTGCACAGAAAATGCCTGTACATTGTCAAAGTTTATTTTCTAGGCATATTTGTCAATAGGAATTTAACACCATATACACAGAAACTTTGAAGGAAGGTGCAGTAACTGAGGAATAAGCAGTACATCTGTGTTAATAAACCAAAGCAGAATAAAAGATTCCATAAAGAATCAGTAAAATCAGGAAGTAGAAAACAAGCACATTTCTTTCTAACTTCTTGCAGAGCTACCAATACAAGATAAAAAGCAAATATAATATTGTTTATATATATATATATCTAAAAAAACATGTTTGCCAA
>VXBU01013707.1:28070-55851 GCA_013400315.1 Bombycilla garrulus | reverse complement strand
TTTATCCAGCATTGACTTAAGCCGTCTCCCAACCTCTCTCTGCTTCAGTGTACAGTTATATGATACATTTAACATCTCCTTCTTTGGTACAACCCTTTTCTGCTCACTCTAAGAAATAATGATTGAATACCAGTAGCACAAAGACATGAAAATCCTGGTAATAAACCCTTCTTGGGAAAATCCAAATTTTTCTACAGACCTGCTGCATTCCACTATCATATGACTGTACAATGGCTCAGCACTTCAAAAATCGTGGTTACACTGGCTCTGATTCATGATTGTGGGAATGGCAGGGACACCAAATACTGCAAATGCCTGATGAAGCCTTCAAAAAATTTAATGGACACAGTTTTTCTGCCAAAAAAAGAACTGAAGACATTGTAGCCAACTGCAGAGCGCCTGAAGCAACAGGTGAGAGAAGTGTATGATTAGGATGATGTAAATTGATTTTTCTTGTTGGATAATGGAATTTCGGATACTTATTGCTTCCGTATAGGATTTTTTGTCATTATTTAAAAGCACAAAACCTTGTTTTAATTATGAAATAGCCTTGTGGATACTAATAACCTGTAACACTGCTCAGAGATTCCTGACATGGGGAAGAAATAACACTAATATAAAATGCTAATAAAAGAAATAAAAATGTTAATCCAGCTGAATAATATATGGAATACGCTGGACTATAGTGCTTCTAGTAACATAATTATTTATTATGAGTAGTAAAATTAGCTAATATGATTAACATAGTGTTATTATAATCTTTACTTGCAGTAAAAAATTGGAACTCTAAAATGCTACACTTATGAAGCTAAAAAAAAAAAAAAAGAAGTTTCCTGATAAAAGGATAGCCTGCTGCAGGAAATATTATAATAAAAGAAAGATGAAGCAAACATCATATTCATGACAGCTTTTTACTGCAAACAGAATTAGAAAAGAACACTTCATACTGTACTGCTCAAAGCTAGAAATAAAAAGAAAAATGTAGAGAAGGTACGTGCATTCTTAGTGGTCCAAGTTTGTTCAATAGAAATGTAATTCAGGGTCATCTTGACAAAGAAAAATTAATATTTTTAGTAATTTCTTTGGGTTTTGGTTTTGTTTTGCTTGCTTGTTTTTACAGGGGGCTGCCAATAAAACATCATGTCTCTCTCTCTCTGTGTCTATACATATATGTATATGCATATATATATATGCATATATATATATATATATATATATGCATATGTTTCACAGGCTCCTGGGAAGGCAAAGAAGGCAGAGAAGTGTTGTGCTCAGCTCCATGCCTTTGGAAGATGCTTTAAAAGATAAAGGTCATTCCCCTGGGACCAGATGTTCTTGTTTAGTGTACAGCAAATCTTTATCACATAGCAAATTCGATGAACCATCACTTGTTTCCAATGCTACAGAAACCAGCCTAAGCCTCCCAAAGATTCCTCTGCACCACATTACTCTTTCCCAGATTCAGTACAGTCAAGAATATCAGCCCTGTGTAGCAAATTTCAGAACCGAGTCTATTATCTAAGTACCAACACCATAATGTTAAGAATATTATTTTCTCCTGCTAGAAACCTCCTGCTAGTTTTTTGGGTAAGTTGATTCCACTTGGCAGTTTGTTTTAATGTATGTGCTAATATGCAGAAAATGAGCTGTTAAAAAAGCTACAAAAGGTAGCATGCAATATAAAGTTCCAGTATTTTGAATCTGCAAAAGAAGGCAAAGCTACTTTTGCATTTTAAAATAATGAATAATTTTGAATTTTAAAATCCTTCAAATTCATTGAACATTCATACATTTCATGGAAAAGACATAGGTGAAATCATGACAGTAAACATGTTTTTCTTTAGTAAGGAAAGACTCTGCAAAGGATATGTGTAGAACTTTGTTTTTCTCCTCAGTGAAACAGGGTCTATGTGGACACTGGTTACTGCTAAATTAAACTATGTATTTTACAGTGGCTGCCTCACAGTAGAGATTTTTTTCTCCCTATCAAATATACAAACTTAATGAGTAAGCTTTTTAAAGACAATATCATCTTCCATTCAGCTTACAGAAACCAAACTACTTTTGTAGCTCTGTTTCACCTCACTGCTCATGTGATGCTGCTTCAGCAACATTTGGAAATGAAAACAAACAATGTGAAAAAATGCCTGAAGGGACTCACCATCTTTTACAAGAACAGGGTAAAGGCACAGCTAGCAACATACAAATAGAAAATGTTTTTCTCCCCAAGTCAATTTTTGCAGCAGAGTTACCACTTCCATCAAAAAAAAAAAAAAAAAAAAAAAAAAAAAAAAAAAAAGACAGTACAGACTATGCCTGATGCCATTTCAAGAAAGCACTTTGATAGAAATTGCTTTTAGTTCTGTCAATGTCAGTAGAAAATGCCAAAGTGCCAAAATACACATCACAGTTGTGCATGACTGTGCTAACCAAAAAAAAAACCAGTTATGGCGAAGTAAGCTGACTTCTAAGAGCTGGATTGCTTGTGTAAAAAAACGGAATTAATCCTTCGGGCTAGACGCCATTCTGTGTCATTGAAGCAAGCCTGGAGGTCAGCAGAAGCAACACGAATTTACGATGGCATGACTGAAAACAGAATCTTTCCTCTAGCACTTAAGTTTTATGCAGCATAAAATATGTATGAATGCTTGACAACTTTTCCTTTCATTATATACAAAAGTGACTTTCTCTTCTCTCTAAAATAACACTGTCAAACCAAGAGGGACTGCCAGAAACCTGTCACAGATAATAATCTATTTTCCAGGTTTCTGAATAGCAATGAAAAAGAAGATATTGAGTGTCAGTTTCCAGCACATAAATTTAAGTTCTATGCCCATAATTAGGTCATGTTTCCCCCTGAAAAAGAATTGTGTTTAATATTACAATGAATTTTAATTATTTTCTTGTAAGTAATAGGTTAGAGATGTTATGGAACACCTACTTGAGGATTAATGATAAATAAGATTAAAAATTAAAAATTGCAAGAGCTCAAATTACATTTGCTCTACGTAGACTATTATTCCTGGTTTTACTTAAAGGGCTAATGCTGCAAATGCTGACTTTAAAAGTAAATTCTCCTTTCTTTCCCTTGCGTTTGAATAAGAGAAAAAGTTGAAAAGAGCACTACCTGGTTTAATTTACATAGTTGATAGCTTCATACCACACTGCTTGAAGATTCTGTACCATTTTTTTGAAACAATGTTACATAGTGTATGTTCAAGACCTTCGATCTATGAATCTGTCCTTAAATATTTTTCTAAGTTTACAGAAACTGAATACCCTATGTTCTAACTGGAGACTGAGACACCAGTANTTTTTTTTAACAATAACAATTGCTTTTTTACACCCGTAAGGTTTTATGTCCACCAAAGATTTTTCTAAAATAACAAACTTCGAGTAGATGAGGTGATGGCAGACCATTTTTCCAAATCTGAGAATTTTCATTTCTACATCTGTAAGCCACCTCATATTCTTCACCATCTCTTCTGTGGTTTCTTGCTTCTGAAACAAGACAGGACATGTCTCTACCATCTTTGTAGCCAGGCCCAAGGAATGATTAATTTCTGACCCCACTAAACAGCATGGGGAGATGTCTCTGGAACAGTACCCTCACCCTGGGGCTTCACCCTGCTGCTCCAGATGCCCACACTGTGTAAGCCCTGTGCAACACCGGCAGCTCCTGCCTGTCATGCCATTAGCATGACATGGTCACAGTTACAGCAGCCCTGTCACAGCAGCTGAGATCTCTCCCTGACCCTGCATGTCCTTCTTTGGGTTGCAGACACCTGGGCTGTATGTATGGTTCTAAAAATGGGCATTGCTTCCTAAAGTGGTGACTAATAATAAAATTACCTCATAACCTGTGATTTTTTTGCACTTTTTAAGCACTGACATCCTGAATATGTTGTGTGTGCAGAAGGAGGAGGGAAAGAAGGGGTGGAAGAAAGTGGCATAAGAATCTGTAAGAGGATAAACTCTTGCAGAGATGTGTTGGAGGACAAGCCAGGCTGGCAGAGCAAGAACTGTTTTCTCCATACTGTCTGTTGTAATGGACTCCACAAGAGTGTAACTACTGAACTATTCCTGGATCTCAGTGCTGACTGTGGAGAAACTATTGATCCTGTAGGAAGATGATATCCTGAAAATGATGCAACCTCTGTCCAATGGGGACAGTTATAGCAACAGGACCTTGAGATGAAACAAGGAGAACCCTGGGTCTCCTGAATCCATTCAAATGATTTTACTTTTTTACCAAATAATGATTTGTGAACTTCCTGTTCATTGTAGTTGGCAAATTAGCTTAATTGATTAAAAAGTGACTGCATTCCTTTTACCTTCTGCTTCTCCACTTACTCATAGCCATTTGCAGAACATCATAACTGTCAAACTAAATAGGCAGCAGAAGTATGTCTTTAAGTTATTAAAAATGGTTAATCTTATGGTTTATCACAAGATGTGCTTAGTCAACTACTTCTCTCTCAAATAGAAGCAAAGTAAAAAAGACACTTCAAATATATTTTTTCTCACTAGTTTGTGGTAAAAATTAAATCTTCTAGGAGATAAACTAAAGAGCTAAGATAACATGAAGCCTGATCATATTTCTCCAGTAATACTAACACCTACAGAAAAGTTTAACGGAAATACTACATCCTGTCATTAACAGAAATCCATTTTTTTCCAAAATTAGGAAGTTTAAATGATACTTGAAGGTATTTTTGCCATTGCTGAAAGACCTGACTGACCTTATTGTCTGCTTGTCATCGCGTTGCCATTTATGACAAACCTTGGTCAGCATAGGAATCCTGGAAATGGGCTTTCTCCGAGAACCACAGTTTGGAGGAAAAGGCAGAGATGGCAAACTAGCATATTGAGAGAAATATAATATTTTGGATATGCAGTCTTTCTGATATTAGGAAACATTTCTTTCATTTCCCTTTATATTGTATGAATACTTCATGATGTCCTGGGAATGCTGTTGTTGGGTTGTGCATAAACACAAAAAATATAACTGTAGCTCTCTGTTGTATCCTTTTGTTTATTTTTTATTATAAACTAAAAGGAAGGTAATAATGAAAAAAAAAAATTCCAAATATTCATTTCAATCAATACATGCAGATCCTGGAAGACTTTAAAATGTAAACTTAAGTATATTTTATAATGTCCATTCAATAACACCATCTTCCTGATCCAAGAGGTGATGCTGGTTTTAAATAAGCATCCTTGGCTTGATAAACCAATCTTTAGAGACAAGCCACTTCATGCTCTTTTGCATTCAACAAAAATATGCAAACACAGAATCCACCAAAATAAAAATCTATGTTCTTAGGGTAACTGCAAAATATTGGGCACCTCTGTAGCCTTCAGAGCTAAGGGGCTTATCTTCCATTCATCACAATCAAAACAAAAATTTACACAGACTTGACTAGAACCAGACTAGCCATAACTGATGCAGGTTTAGTAAGAAAAGGAAACATGGAAAGCAACAAAGTCCAATTTCTGTCAAAATTACAGAACTAAAAAATAATTAGAAGGGTATTTTTCTAGCTTGTTCTGTCCAGATCTACTCACATAAATTGCATTCCTTCCAGCAGCAAGTTAGGATTATCATTTAACCACTGACTGTTTCAGGAAATTCAGTGCAACACAGTGAGTGTTTAAATAGCAGCTGTAAAAAGCCTTACCTCATCTTTCATGCTAAAATACTGATCAGCAAAGGTCCCATCTAATTCTGTTCAACAGCCCAGAGGATATGAGACCAAAGCCAGTAAACTGAACTTCAGCTTCCTGTATAAATTGAGAAAGCTTATCAAGGACAACACCCTAGTTTATTCATTCTTGAGTTCCTCCATCCTTGCAAACTGTCAGTGCAACCAATAGAGTTCTATTGTGTTCAGGGAAATATCTGAAAAAGGTACCATCTATGCTTCACAATGCATAGCTTGTACTTTTCAGGCAACTCTCCAGTGAAAGTCAGTGACTGATGAAGCAGAATTCACAAAACCCTGAACTAAACTCATCAGTTTTCTTAGACAAAGTAAGCCTGCAATCAGAAACTTTATTTCTTGATCTGATTGGTTTGAGTCTACTGTACCAAGATGCTAAATCAGACTATGGGGAAAGTGTTGTAAAAAAAACTGTAACTAGTACAAATATTTCTGTGTGTCAGTTCTGTGAAATTCAAACTCACAAATGCCTATCCATGTAGCTACATTCACTGCTTAAGGTCAATAGCCAAAAATATACAGAGATAAACAGAGGGACAAACCTGGCTATCTGTGAACATTCTAAGTTTCTAATATTCAGACCTGTCTGATGCTAAGTCATCATTCTGTCTTTCATGGACAGAATTTCTGTCTCTCATCTCGATCATGCTGACAAGTGCCTCAGGGGTATCTGCCTCCACTTAATAACATTGGGAGTATAACCTCCTACCAGTAATATGAGAAAGACCTGGTGGGAAACGTTATCTTCCCGCCAGAAGTGCACTTGTGCTCTGTGTATACACATTGCCTATTTAAGCCTTCATTTAACCGCCAAGGCAAAAATACTTCTTGATTCCCACATAAAGTGCCCCAGGGAATTGTCACTGGAAGAGTACCACTTTAGATCTGTCAGACAGAGACATTTTATTACCTGAAGGATGCTATCTTAACCCAAGGTCTAAAATATAAATGAACTGCAATTCAGATGACTTGAGATCTAGCAGAAACACAGAAGGGTGGAAGGCTTGCCAGGGATTCCACAGGGAGAAGGCTGATTTATTTAATACCGATAAATAGGACAAAAAGATATTAATATCCTAAGTTTTAATAAGTTTATGCTTGACAGGAGGAACTGAAGTCATGAGCAGCAGCTAATGCAAAATGTTAGCTAATAGATTTGGAGGAGGAAAAAAGAAGCTTCAAACAGATGAATTCAAGTTAAAGGCAGGAGATTTTGGACATGGAAAATTTCTCTGTTTCTTATAGGCTGAAGGAGATTATGTCCTTTTTGCAATGACTTATCGTCTGTACTGTAGGGTAAAATCCAAGGGATCTTCTTAGACGGTCTAATATTTAAGTAGAGCAGAGAATGCTTAGATATGAAAGGTCAAAACTGCCTATGAAAAGATGAGTGAGAAAATAAACAGAGGATAAATCAAGAGATTGTTTTGGAATCTGCCATGAAAACCCAGCCTATTCTCAAGAGGCAGAGACGTTCCATTCTATAGTGAAACAGGGATTTGAGGTTTGCTTTAAAAACACATTGTAAAGCCATAAGATGATTCCTCAGGAGTATTGTTTTCAACGTTACTATTGTTTCTTTGAACAAAGCAATACTCTCTGTGTTTTTTAATGTTGCCCATTTTTCTCCCATGTTGAAAACTTCAGAAAAGTTTGGTTTCATTAGGAAGGAATTTGGGTTAGGTTGCTGGAGCAGGTAGATAAAACTAAGTGGAAGAAAAGGAGGCAACTGGGACACAGTCTGTGGCTTAACCCTGCATTCAACTGCATTTGCATATGGCTCTGGGAAAAGTTTCATGAAAAGTTTTTATAGCCAAGAGACTCTTGGGAATATGACATTTTCCAGTTGCTGATTTTTCTGTGCTCAAGAAAGAAGACATTAGCTTGTTGATGCTTATAAATAAACTTCATTAAAAACTCATTCTAATTGCAAGATTACAAATATTGAATAGGTTCTTAGTATGTTCAAGCTAAAGTATTTAAGTATTCAAGTATTGAAACTAAAGTACTTTTAAACTGCAGCAGAATATCAGAATCCTTTAATATCCAAACTATAATGGAAATCTTTTTTCAAAAAGTTCTAAAAGCAAGATCACATCTTCCATCTCGTCACCCTTGTGTAAATCCAACAGTTTCTAGAAAGTTTGCCTGAATCTCATAATGAAAAACTGGAATTTAGTCCAAAACTATACAGAGCAGTAAAGATAAATCTCTTGACTGTTTTCTGAGATTCTCTCCTATTATTAATCCCTATACTGGGGCATACACAATTGTAAAGATATTAATCAAAGTTTACTTTGCAGAGAAAGTCAATAGGATATTTAACTCTTGATTTATACACAAGCTTTAAGTATTTCACCTGTGTAATTCTGCACAGTCAGTAGCTTATTTCTTCTAATTAAATCTTTATTTCAGCTCTCAGTGGGCCTGATTTTCCTCTTACTAACAGCAAGTTTATTAACATAACTCTCATCAATCAAATGTTGGTAGCATTTTAATGAGATTAATGTAAGAAAAAAAGCAAAATCAAAGTTATTGACTTTGTACAAGAGTTTGGCCTGTCTGTTCACAGCTAAGCAGTGCTTACTGGTTGCTTAAAAGAATACTGGGCAGAGCAGGCATTTATTACTGTTTAGAAACCTGTTTTAAAAATACAATTGGCAAGATGATTAGAAAAAATAAAATAATTTGCTTGGGTAGAACATCAGGTAGTAAGTCTAACTGCAAGGGCTAATCATCTTTGTCCTTCCCATATGTAATACAAACTGAAAGTTCTTATGCATTTTAATGTAAAATACTCTGTTACACTCAACATTTTGTTATGGGCATCAGCGTGTACACCTCACTAACACAGTAAAACATCTATCAGTGTTTTTTACCAGCTCTTTATTGCCTCTACCATTTACCTCTCTGAAGCCCAGGACAGGTCATGGACTAGTCATTTGGTAACTGTTAAATAGCTTACAGCCGGGTCATTTCAAACATGAAATTCTGGTTTTCCAGGTCAACACAAATGTCAGTTGCTTTTCAAATGTAACATAAAAATCATACCTACTGTATACCACAAAATGTATAACCATCCCTGATTCTTTTCAGCCCATGTAGAAAAAATATGAAATGTTCTTAAGATGGATAGATTTAATTATCAGATGTGTAGAGCTGAGGTTGTGGTTTGAAAGTGACTGAAGGCATGAAAGGAGCAGCAAGGTAAACTGTAACTGAAGAAGAAAATAAAATGTATTTTGCCAAAACCAGAAGTGATCTATAGAAAATTTTCTAGAAACTGCTCATGCGAATATCAACTGTGTTTTTTAAAAAATAGTAACAACAGAGTGAGACAACTAAAGTATGACAGACAGTAGGAATATCTCATACTAAAGATTATTTTGAACTCCAAACAATGAGTAAAGAAGCTTCAGATACACAAGACCATTTTAATAATTATAACATTATATTTTTTTTACGTATTCCAAGCATAAAGTAGTGGGATTACTTATCCTCACAACAAAGATGAAGAAAATTTATCAAGAGACACAGAGAAATTAATGAAGAATTGAATACAGTGAAATCTCCAGCAGGCAGGACATGCAGTTAAATAAATGAAAGAGCAATTAGTTGCCTTTTTGAAGACCAAAGGATAACATGAAAGGAGACTCTAGCTGGGATCTGCTAACACCGTGAAAAAGTGATCCCTGACAAAAACTGAACAGACAGCAGGGAAGGGTCTCTAGGAGATAAAGAAAACTGCTAAGAACAGACTGCCTGATGGCAGCTCTCCATTACTCTGATTTTAAATGTAAAGCAATGTCTGCTTCATGATTCCAATGAATCACTTACTATTATCCAAATGTTTTTCCACAGTATGCTATGTAACTTCTCATGATCGCTGTATTTACACAGAAGTTAAATGTTTTGCATTCCTGCTTTTTATTAGATCATTTTAGAGTATTGTATCCCTTCATCCACTGTACAATGCATAATTATTTCATTTTTATATTTGCAATGTGTCATAAAAATACATAAAATTGCAGCTGCCTTTCTCTCCTTAAACAAAATGCTCACATGAATTAGGTATGAAAGTTCTCTCAAGTCAATCAGAAAATCCTTTTCTCCTACTTTCTGACTCCTTCTAGTCATCAAGAAGCAGATCACAAAGCAGTAGTTAGGTAAGGAGGTTAGCTGTGCCCAGATACCAGTGAGAAAGGTGGAAATTCAACTGTATTTGAAAAATTGTGAGGTTAGACTCTCCTGTTTATGTGAAATCTGTGTCTGCTATGTTAGAGCTTCTTGAGCCAGTACATGCAACTCTAAGCTATTCAAGGGAAGTCGTGACAAATGAAACCAGACAAACCAGAACTCTGTTCCATATAAGTATCCTAACTGCAGAGCTGTGAAGGAGCAAGACTCTGCCACCTGCACATCACCTTACAGCTCTCTCATATGAGTCCTGCCAGTCAGTACAACTCCTGCTTCTGTAACCAGGATCACACTGTGACCCAGAATGAAGTACTGATGTCCCCCTGCTAACTCAAAAACTGACATTAAAGCTACTAATTTAAGCAAGTTTGTAAATTATAAGAAACATATAGAAGAAAGATTGAGACTTTAATTTGCTCCTGGAAAAATGTGCTACTACAGATGACAGGCAGAAATACAGCTGATATGAAACTCAAAACAGATTTGCATCGAGGCTGTGGTTTTAATTAGTCTAATATTTTGTGATAACCAGGCTGCATTCCTACCAGTACAGTCTATTTATCCCCTATAGAATTATTTACACCCTACACATGCAGAAGACTGCACACTTGGCTATGTGAAATTCTCCTTTGTCAGCTGTTAAAAATAGCCAGTGGAAAAAAATGTGCATCTTTTATTAGTAGGACCACAATGGTCAGAAATCTTTGTGCCAAAGGCAGACCATTTTGACTTCTAGAAAACCCAGTAGATTTATATCATGACATCTGTTAATTCCCTGCAGAAGAACAGCAGCCTTACCTGGCAGATGCCATATTTTCCTTTTCTATGTTCAGACACATAAATAATTTCACAGGCACCGAAATGCCTGTTGCAACAAAATAACAATGAAGTATTGAAATAAATCTAAGTTTTTTGCAGGACAGCCATGCAGATGTTAAAAAATTCATAGAAATAATTGTGGTCTGAGAGGACTTATTTTTTTAATGAGAGATTCCCTAATTATTGGAAAATATTAGGAACAGCCTAATATTAGACTTTAATATTATTAGACTACACTTAGAAAGGGAGTACACTCCCATTTTGAATATTTTTGCAGAAAAATCTGCAAGATGGAAGGAAGAAAAAAAGAAGAAATAGATAAGGGGTGATTTCTTGATAGAATAAGTTTCTTTCTATATATATTTTTTTTTAATCTAACAACTGTTTCAACATTCTTACTCCATGAAACAGTAACGGATATAATATGGTTGCAATATAAACTTTAAAGTTTCTACAAAAATTGTTCCATTCTTTAGGTACGTAATGATTTTGAACAACACCAACCAAAATTATACAAAATGAAAAAAATCCTGAAACACACTTACCTGATGAGATGTCTATCCTGTTCTTCTTCACTTGGGTGACGTTGATATGGACACTGACTTTGCCCTCATTTATGTCAACCTCAACATTCCCCAGGTTATCTGCAAAGCTGCTGAACAGAAGAAGTCCACTTGGGTTCCAGGTCCGGAAGAGGAAACTGACTGAAAACAGATCCTGGCTTGGACGACCAGGGACCTCAAGGTAACTGGTGGCATTGAAAAACACAGGCACTGTGTGTGGCTCCACACAAGAAAAACTTAAATTTCCCTAAGTAAACCAGAAAAAGAAAAAAAAAAAAAAGTTAAGATTCCACTGAATTCATAGCTACCTCTAGAAAAGTATTCTAGATTTCATTCAACCTTGAGGCTACTGTGATCAATGCACACTGCATCTAAAGATGTGCTATTAATGTTATCAATTTTCTTATTATTATAATAGTTACTGATTTTTCTGTTTTTTTCAAGCAGTGCCCCCCTTATACTTTGTACTGTACATAGACAAAATAACAGGCAGTTGCCCTGAAGCGTTGTAATCTAAGAACAAGCTTAGATGAAAGGATTAATATTTCTAATTAAAAGAAAGGAAATTAATCAGATAAACTTAGGCTTCTCTGTGATCCCCATAGAAACCTGTAACAGAACAATATAAAAAATTAATGGAGATTTCCAAATACCCTGAATGTGTCAACCAATACAATACATAATGTTCCAAAATAATGATGTATAATACCTGAACAGTCAGACTCTCTGTTGTGTTTTCAACAAAATGATACTACGTATGCTAATATTCCAATTAATGAAGCAGAAGGATTTGGAGTAGCAGATCATGAATAATACCTAATATTTTTTGGATTGTAAATAATTTTGGCTGTAAAGAAACTTAAGTTTCTACACTGCAAAATATTATTCTTTAGGAAATTGATAAAAGATCCAGTCAACTTTATTGATCTATAAGGCTTTAAAATATATCTATAAACAAGACTAGAATTAGGAACATGAATTTTTCTCTCTGGTCCTCATGTCATTTCTCACAACAAAACACCAAATTGGTAGGATATTACCAGCTGGTAATACTAGCAGAGTATTACAATTTTTGTTCCCTTAGAAATCATATTTGGTAGTAACCTATGTCCAGAATTAACTTATTATTGTGGGAATGCAAATATAACAGGAAAACTTCCTCTGCAAAAAAATTCTGTAATATGTGGCAAAATGGATCCTGTCCTATGGTTGGGCTTTCTCATGCACTGTTACAGGCAAAAACTATGTGGCAATTTTAGTTCTATTTGGGAAGAAAGAACTTTATCTGATGTAGTACAGAAATTATTACTAAAATCAAGATACTAATTTGTCTGATATTTATTTGTACATTAAAATAATATTAAGGTTTGAATCCCCTTTTTGGAGGTACATAGATGTTTAGAGATGTGGTTCACCTAAGCAGTGTTCAGAATCTCAGTAGAAGTAAGTCATCATCTTTATTGTATAATTATTTTTAAATTAAAAAAAAATGTTTAAAATCATATTACTGACTTCCTGATTTAGGCTTTTATGTCACATTTCTGTATATATAGTGTATAAATGCATCTGAAAGTCTATCCTGAGGAAAAGTAGAGAATTTGAAAGGAAAATAGGAATTCTGTGTGTGAAAATGTGTGGGAGGAAAGACCTAAGTAAATTTTTTTAAGAAGTAATTATATTCAATCGGAGATGACAGATGACATCAATAAGCAAGTTTTAGCACTTATTTGCCAGTGC
Source organism: Bombycilla garrulus (assembly GCA_013400315.1). Classification (NCBI taxonomy): domain Eukaryota; kingdom Metazoa; phylum Chordata; class Aves; order Passeriformes; family Bombycillidae; genus Bombycilla; species Bombycilla garrulus. Next base: position 42,812 of record VXBU01013707.1, on the reverse strand, counting down.
CCAAACCCATCACTTTTTAAAAGAATATCACATCAGAGAACAGCTTATCTGTAACGTTCTGAGATACAACTGGTCTGGCAGATTCAGCTTATTATATTTGATTTCCATGTAAATCTAAATTAATAAAAATAATATTTTCTTGAGCACTAGAATAAATACTTTGATTACTCTGCATAAAAAACTCTTTTTTCCTGCAGAACATCAAAAGCTGTAGAGTCTACCTCTACAGGCCTGTAGAATTTGTAGTAACTATTCTATCAAGTTGGCAGATTCTGTGATCAATTAAGGAACACTGATATTTCTAGTAATATGGAATTAGTGATTGCTTTAAAGTGATCTCCAAGATTTGTTCCTTAATTTTATGATAAAATCTCAGCATTAAAAGTCACATTCTTTTCCTGTGCCCAAGTTCCACGGATTAAAAAAAAAAATAGAAACCAAAGGAATTAGGAAAAACTAGCTGACACAAATAAAGATAGCTTTTAATAACTATGAGAGAAATTACAGCTTCTTTATGAGGAGAAACTAAACACTTCCCTGCTAAGCTGCTTGTCAATTCTGGGATGGTTTTTTGTGATTTTGCATTGCCTTTTGTTTTGTTTTGTTTTTTGGGGGCTGTGAGGTTTCAAAGTTGCCTAAAGATTTTTAATTTTACATTTTTAAGCAATTAAGCATGAAATCAAAATAGTTAACTCATTTTTTGAGTAGTTTTAATCTAACACTTTCAAGTTTGCTACAGAATGCCTGTGCTTAAACCACAAATTTTACGTACAGTGAAAAAAAGGTGGAGAGTGTCTGAAATACTCTCTGTAACCCTTGGCTATCATTCTCAGTGTAATGGTCACCCTATGCATAGAAACAGCTTCAGTTACACAGTTAAGGCAGTCCTGCACAGACACAGAAGGCTACATCATTTTTTGAGAGATGTCATCTCATGGTTCAGTCACAGATACCAATTAAGTAGTGCTCAGAGAGCATTCTGTTAGACATTTTAAGAGTTCATCTTGCTGCCTTGTAACCAAGAAGAACTAACAATTTCCTCATTACAAGAAGGCTTTTATATCCAATTGACACTTTCCTGTCATCCTGATGTTTTGGATACTTGCATGTGTAACACCTATTAATGTTAATGGCACTGAATGCATTCAAATCCTTTTGCACATCAGTGAATGCATTTCCCACAAGCAGACTAGCTGCATTAAAAATTTCTTGAGAAAGTAACATGTAATTCTAATTTCCCTGCTAGTTAGCATTTTCCCTCCTGAGCTACTCAGATTAGTATGAACTGGATTATTGATCCCTTCTATGACTGTAGTTCACAAGATAACTCCTCTTTTAAGTACAGCCCATTTTATATAGATTGCTCTCTAGTTCTAGGTCAAGGGTTCGAGTTAATCTGCAGCTTGTCTCTGTAATAGCCTCTTCATTTTTCAAAGAGAATGAGGTCATTTTCCATAGATTCAGAGTGACTTGCTGAATAGTTTTTTTGGGCAATGACATCTGGAAGTCAAATATATACTATGCATTTATATTGAAACTCATGGTATTATTAGAGAATTTTTCATGTGACTTTGACAGGGAAAAGGCAAAAACAACTTAATTTTTGTAGCTTGAGCTGTGTACTGGGATCTTTCATCTATATGGCAAATTAGATTAATATTTACTTATAAATCAGTTTTGCCTATCCACATTCAAACATAATCCCTTGTGTAAAATACTACTGTAAATATGTTTCCTGATTAAAAGATCTATTGGCTTAATAGGAATCTCCCAAAAAAAAAAGGAATAAGTTTATTAAGACTATACTACCTCTTAAATCAAGATGGATCATACAGTATGGGCAATGCACTATACACTAATGCCATCTTAAATATCACAAAAGAATCAAAATAATTTTTCCCCTTCACCTCCTGAATCTAAATCATATATGTTATGAAAGTCAACATTGGACTTCATTTAAATTTAAAATACTTTTAATTTGTCTTTTCATCCTTACTCTTCAACAAAGCAAAAGGTGCTTGGGGTTGCTTTTTTGCTCATAATATGTATGTATATGAGACATAACTTCTTTAAATTAAATTTTGTTCAGAGGAAAATAAAGATCATCATCTCCTTATCATCTCTGATTTTCTGGGCCTCCTCATCTTGTATAATTAATTTGTCAAACCCCTTTCACTGTGTGACTTCTGAAATTCAACTGTCTTCATCTAGGAATATTATTTTCATTTGTTTCACACCCCTTTAAGATCCTTCTTTTCTCTGAATTTATCCTTTCTTTGTAATACTTCTCATGACCACACTGATTACTTTGCTTGTATTCAGCCTCATTATACTGTGTGTACCATGCCTTTTAAGACAATACTCTGTTTGGGGGAAGGTGTGTGTCCCCTGTTATGTGTTTGTACAGAATCTCCTACAATGGAGCATTGATCCCTGTTGGATTGCTTGAGTACGATCATCATAAACTTGCCTAACGACAACAATAGTTTCAAGAAAATCTATTTCTTTTGCTAAATTGGGCTAAAAACTGGGAGAAAATCTGGTTTTGTAAAAAAAAACATAAAAATCCATGTTGATTTAAAGTAAAATTGATCTTGCTTTTGAAAAGTTGAAGCAATTTAAGTATTTCTGTTGAAAACAAAGGTCACTTCTATTTTTCTAGTCATTCTCAGAACTGGAAATGAACAGAACCATCAAATTAAACTTGCATACCGCCTCTTGATGTGGTGCTAATACTACCAGAGCTTCTTGTGAGGATTTCACTTTCATGTTATGGGCAACAGAATTTTAAAAGTAAAGAAACAAAGAAAGAAAGAAACAATGAGAAATATGATTTTTCAGAGACTTTACATGTCTACTAGCTATGCCACACTTTTGAGAGGCTAGGACTTTAAAGGACAGGATTTGAACTAGAGGAACTTATGCAACACTTCTATTCAGAAGGAGGCTTTAAGAATATGTCCTACTAACTTGCAGTGGACTTTATTGAGTGAAATGGAAAGATTGCTCCTGTACAAAGATTCTTTTTTAAATCAGGCATTAAGCTTTCAAAATCATAGCTAAGTTAAAGCTGAAAATGCCCTGCAGGATGCAAATCTCACATAATTTTTAAATAAATATTAAAAAAGTAAAGTTTCAGGTGTTCATTAGATAGGGTTGAAAAAATTTTAAAACTGGAATCTTGAATGAATGGAATATATCTTGTATTCTTTGCCTTTGATAATACTGATGAAATTTATTTGTAGAAAAAAGTTATAGATGTCAGGCTGTATTAATCAGTATGTATAGGCAAATATCACATACTCATGGTTATCCTTTGGATTTCCTTGACCATTTAGTCATAACGTTCATACAATGACATAAAGCTTCAGTTTTAGTATCCAAGGATAATCAATCCTTTGCATGATATCCTCACTGCGTATGAATAGCTTGACAATTTATTACACAAAGGAAAATGAAATTGTGTAAACCTACATACTGTTAGCAGGAATTTGTGAAGTGTATAAGCTTGTAGAGAAGAAAGGCTTGAAAAGTTATTCAGACAATCTCAAACTCACAGCAATATAGCATTTATTTCTTGTATACGCTGCCTTTATATGCCAGCAAGCATTTTCAGGAATACTTAGAACTTTAAAAACATAGGAATTAAAGCATGTTCTTCCTTAGTCACCCTGCCCATAAAGCCACACGTCTGTACATAAAGCAGTTATGAACACTTAAGCCACAGCAAAAATAGAGTGAAATGCTAATAACCTCTGCAACGTTAATAAGCAAATAATGAATTTCAAGCATAATATCTTGAGGTTTTTCAGATGCATCAGAAAAAAATGTAGAAGCATTTTCATTCAAAGCCTTTTGCACTCCAGCAATCCAACTAGCTCAGCAGGGATGGAATATTACCAGGATTTAAAAGCCACAAGAAAGCTGCAATTTATTTAATAATAAATCTTGTCTGTACTGATTTTGGACTACTATAATTTGAGAAGAAAGGGGAAAAGCACTTACTATTTCTGTTGATTTTCTTAAAAAAAAAAAAACACCCAAAACTATCTGATACTAAAGGTTAATCTTTGAAAGACGAAACAAGACCCCAGAGATAAAATGCTCATACATGATAATATTTTTTTTTAAAGTCACAAATGTGTATACAATAAGATCTTTGGGTTTGTGGTAAAATTTGCTTTTTGTTTTATCTTCTTGCAGTATATCACAAGGAATCAGCTATACACCCTCAAAAACCACCTAATCTTCTTTAGAAAGAGAAGCAAAAGGGTAGATGACCATGAAATTATGATCTTACCACACTTGAAGGTTCCAATTTCTTCCTCTTGGCAAGGTCAGTGATATTATTGCCATTGTAGTTGATGCTCTCCATGCAGCCTTTGAAATTTTTCCTACTGTTAGAACTTGGCTTTCCAGAAAAAGGCATGCCTCCAAAGGTTATCTTCAAATGAAACAGAAAAATAGTAGACAGTTACTGGAAGGCAAAGACTTTTAAAGAATTTTGTTTTACATGTATTTGCTTTCTTTGAACACTCAACCGTGGCAAAATAGATAGCTGGCAGCACTGTTTACAGAAAAAGGATGTAGCAAAATAAATACTGCAAAAGCAGAAAGAGAATTATAAATAATTTTAATTATTTATGGTAGCCAAACCCAAGTATTATTCCAATTGTCCGAACAGTGAACAGACACACATCACAGTTATTCATATGTGACCTGCTCTTCTGATTGCTATCAGAAAATAAGCATTTCAAACAAAGAAATTGAGACAAATTTCCATCATAGTATTTTTCTAAACAAAAGTAGACACAAAATTAGCCAGATAATCTGATTCAAATCATTCACTCAGCTCTAACAGTGTGCCAGAGCTCAGACTACAGCACAGCAGTGGTGAGCTCCGATGTGGCATGCTATTCTGCTTTAATGCTTATATATCTACTTCATCCAGTAGAATTTACAGAATCACACAGTTAAAGATGCAATCCCTTGGTAGACAGAAGGATTCTTGACTACTAAGAACATGTTTTTGCTATGTAGTTACAGTCAATGAGGAGTTACCCCTTGATTTTTCTGGTCAAATCATCTCCTTTGAGGAGATCAAGACAAGCATTGCAAAGACTCAGTCATCAAACTCAAATAGGAATTGTTTTTTGTCTTACAGTTGAATTTCATTACCCTGGGTAATTGATTCTGGGTTATCCATAATCTATAGTGCTAAAAACTGAGAAACCCAAATATTTACAAACTAAAAGTGTTCATCTTCAATGAATTCTTTTTCTGTTACTCCATAGAGACGATACAGGTCTCTGCCACATAATGGTCTTCATGGAAATGATTGGGAGTGAATAATGTTACATGTTTTCATTCACATTTTGCAGGCCAAATGCCAAGAATAAGGGGCTCATGAGATTAGTCCCTGCAATCAATGTTAGGTATTCATATCCATTACGTGATGGCATAGTCATGACACCTTGCTTTTGAGCCCCACAAACATTCAGTAAAAATATTAATTTGTAGTCTACTGCTGAGCTTTGGCAGAACGAAGCTTTTAAACATTATTCATTGTCAATTCCATTTGTTATTACCAACAGCAGGAAAACAGAGCTCTAGGCTGACACTTTCCCTTTTAAATGCATGTGGGATACTGGTTTCTATTCCAAAGAGGAGGCTTCCACTTAGCACATACAAAGAACTAGAACTATACACCTGACACCTAAGACCTTTAAAAACCATTTCCACCAGATTTTGGTGTGTAAAAGTCTTTTGGGGACATCCTCAGGTACTGTAAATTGATATGACTAGAGAAGATACAGCTCTTTACACTGTAATATTTTAATGTTTCACAAAATTTTATGCATGTTATAATCATGTGTTTGGATTAAATCAAATGTAAAAATTAAATTAAAAAAAAGAATTTTGAAGAAAAGAAGAAGCAAAAAACACATGACAGTGAGTTAAGAGCAACTTAGGGGACTATTTTTTGATCTCAAAAATGCTATCAGAAATAAAGTCTATTCCTCTTTTGTGTTTACTTTCTTGTGTTAGTACTTGTGCTACTTTTTGTGTTAACTTTTCTGCAAGAGATTAACCTGGAAACTATTTTGTCTATGAAAAAACAGTTCTGATTCTTTTGGATTTATTCCATGTTAATCACAAAGACAACACCTTAAAATTTAGTCTATGGTGTCTAGCTCCAAGACCAATGAGATAATAATGAGGAAAGGAAGGAGAAGAGATTGTCTCTCAGGTTTGTATGAACCACAGAAATGTATACACGCACATGCTCAATTAAGTTCAATTAAACACAAGGAGATCCATGTATATGAAAAAGGAAATGTATCTTTGAGAACTGCCAGTGAGGTCTCTTTATGCACAGAGGATGACAAGGTGAATGAATTGAATTCAGCTCTTACCAGGGTTACACTTCTTATATGTTTGTTATGTAAACATATGTAGATATATAAGTGCGCAAATTGCACAACCCTGGCTTATGGCATTCAGCCTTTTTCTGTAGTCCATTCACTGGAAAGCCTCGAATAAAATCTATTTATATAAGTATGAAGTATCTCAGTTCAGACCTTCAGAACTCATTAACAGAGGTATAGGCAAATTTGCTTGTTATTTTCTCATCAGAACTGCCAGTAAATAATGTATTCATAATTTTTTTTTTTGGAATATAATAAAATATTTGTCTCAGAAGCATTTACAATTATAAGTACTTTTTTCAAACATTCATATATTCTTGGTCAAAAAATTGTAAAAATATAAATACACAATTTAATTCAAACTTTTTTCCATGACATCATTTATATTTGCTCTTAACATCTTAAAAAGTTGTAAGGGTGGAAATTACACATTTGGTGCAGCCAACCAAATTAATTCTCATTAGAAACAGTAAGGAGTGTAAGAAAATATTATAAAAATATTGCAATAACCAATGTGTTGGCTTCATGTACAGATTAGAGGAGCTGAACAAGTTCATAATAGCTGAAGCTGTAGTGTAATCAAACAACAAATCCACATTTAATTACTACCAGCACTTGTGTGCATTAACTGGATTGATTAAACAAGTTTTCTTACAAGTTTCCTAACTCTTTTTGGCTTCTTACTAAAAAGAAGTTACTGATGTCATATTTGTGAAAATACAAGGAAGTATCTATCTACCTAAGATAGGACAGATCAAGATCTGTATTAATAAAAAGGTTCTAACTTGCTTCATTTACTAAAAATAAATACTAACATCACAGATTAAGGCTTTCTGATTCAAGCGCAAAATTATCATCTGAGTGGAATAACAGATTGCACCATACTTTTTAAACATACTTCCTGCTTAGAGCAGCTGCTTTTAGAGATTTTTAAAATCATGTATGGCTATCTTGCTGAATAACACAGAACTCTCACTTTAAAAAAAAGGGATGAGATGATTGATACGCCAGGTGGGACTTGGTAAGCTAATTAACAGAAACATAATTTACACTTAAGAGAGAACACCGCTGGAAAGAAAGTTTCAGGAAATGTAAGGGAATAAATAATCAAAACAAAAGTATGAAAAAATAAGAAAACATTTTTTATTATTTCAGCTTTCAGATTGGACTTATTTTTATAAGACCTATTTGAATGAGAAGAAAGAAGTTTTACTGTCTACCTCATAGTCCAGGTCCAGGTAATCAAATTCTCCATTTGTTCTGAAGTGCTGCATGTTCCTGTCAAGGGTGAGATTGATGTTCCTCCCGTGGCGCTCTATGATGATGGAGTGCCAGTGGTGATCATCCAAGAGGCTGCCTGTCGTCACAGATGTGTGGCCAAAAATAGAGCCAAGCTGGTTGCTGCCTGAGAACAGAAACAATAGCATTTCTCACCTCACACTAGTTAGGCAAACATTTTCCTCTTTCTTTGACAATGTTTTGATGCCTGGAAAGGCTGACCTGGAACAGAGACTAACTAGACTGAGCAAAAGGAATAAAATAGGTATTTATTGAAAGGCTTTAAAGTGTATCCTACCTTGGGCAGCACAAGATCTTTGCCAGGGCTACACCCAGGTAGAACCCAAGATGGATCTCTGTCATGAGTTACCACACTTTTGTAAGTTTTGGTTATTATCCAATTACAGCTGCAGGTTATGAAGTCTCAGCCCCCCTGGCTTGCCACCCTCTCTTCACTTGTTTATTCTTTTTGGGTAGCAGTTTTCCTTGGTTCCCTAGCTGAGATGGAATTGTTTTGTATAACTGCCATGTGAACAGAACTTACTAACACCTAATATGAAGTTTCAGAGGTACACATTAGCAGCAGAGAATCTAAAAAACATAAAAACTAAAACCTAAGGCATCAGTTTTACCTGAATCATACCAGAGATGCAATAACTTGGAGGAAGTCAGTCAGCTATGAAGTTGAGATCTGCCCAGTGGAGAGTTGCTGCCACCAATGCAAATAGCTAGACCAAATATAGCAAGCATCTGATCACTGAACTGTATAAATATATATATAAATTCACAATAGCAGCTATTTGGAAATGAATCTGAGAAGCAGTACCAATTTCCATTTGTAAAGATGTTTTCATCAAGGGTTTTCTGCTTTTGCTCCTATGCTACAGAGAAGAAAAGCTGTCACCTCTGGGCCAGATTCTGAGCTACATTGGAACTGCACTGATTTATGAATGCTACGGAGGACACAGAGCCTGATAATAGACTTTGACAAAAAAAGCCTTTTCACTATTGAGTTCTATGCTTTCTGGCCTTTACCAGTATCAATATACCAGCAAGCAGAGGGGAAAAGGTTCAGTGCAGACTGAGCTAACAACAGCAAAAACCATCTTCTGCTAATACAGCTTATTTTTGTCCGTTATCCTGAAGCAATCTTCCTATTCTGGAAGTCAAACTACTAGCAAGAGTACAATTTTGCAATTTTCTGCTGTGTTATCCAGGGGGTTTTGCCAGTGTAGCTGTGCCAGTCAGAGATCACATCTCATTGCCATCTGACTGACATAGCTAAGCCAGCAAAGGTTGATCCTAATCGAAGCAGCAAATGACTAATTCAGCAGTAAGTGTAAAAAATTGCTGCATTGCTCAATAACTCAATGCTATCTTCCATGTTCTGAATACATGAGGACCTGAAGCATTTCTGAGGCAGAGAATTTCTTACCCTCAAGAATGCCCACAACTGAGACATTAAAGTTTGTGCATGCTGAAAATACATTCTGGCAATCACGCTTCCATGTATTAAGACATGACTTCCTTACAAATGACCATCCTGCCTATATGCTGAAGACCAATGGTCGTGTTGTTTAAAAAATAAAATAGAATTGTGTGCATGTCATTGAGCCACAGTTTCTTCATGCAAAGTCAAATGCAGTGCAAAGTGAAACTTCCACTTCTGTCTCTCCATCCTTCTCCCAGTCCCTGCTGGTTGAAACTAAGTCACTGGAACTCACCAGGCAAGATGAGCATCCCTTTCTTCTGTGTCTGATGCAAAGAGAATAATAGGAATAATAACACTATAAAGCATTCTGTGTGTTTATTGAGTGTGTGTCACAGGGCCTAGTCCTATTTATCAGCCTAATGATGAGAACATCCTCACTGAAATCATATACAGAAGTTATAACAGCTTATAAAGACAGATTGTGCTGAAGAATAGAGAGGAACAGGAAATGAAAGGGTTACTACTGCAATTAAAATTGTTAAAAACGTGTAACTACTATAGGAAGGTGCGCTTTCCTCATCATCTGTTCATGCTGATTGTTAGAAAAAGAACAGGAGAAAATGCTAGTGGAAATAAGTATTATTCAATGTAAATAACAAATGGAACAATTTATTCTTTACATGTCTACAAGAGAACTAAGGAAAACTGCATGAAATCTTTTCCTAAGATTCTTTTGTTTGAATGGAAAAAATACCTGAAAACAGATAAATGTGGGTCTTTTTCATAATAAATGTACTTTATAAATCCAGTCACTTATGAGCCTTTAGTCCCCTACTGGGAGGACCCAAACTAGAGTAATATATACACAATTTCATCATAAGTCTGCCTGATAAAACAATCTGTCTCTTTTCCTTTCCTAGCCCTCCTTCTGAGACTCTGGAAGGCTGCTGAACTCCAACTTCATGCAGCCTGTACCTTCCTAGACTGATACTTCTTTTTCCTGCAAAATTCTTAAGGGTGACCTTTATTCTTCCAGAAGTGATGACAGTGTCCTTCTCTCACACAAAGCCCCAGCTGAGGCCAAATAAGCTATTTGTTTGTTTGTAGTAATGACAATATATTGCTGATCTTGCTTTTCTGTATGATTTTATTTTCATAGTATCTCACAGAGAGTAAAAGGGACTGAATGGAAGTAAACACGCATGCATGCTCCCGCAATGTATAGAAAGGGAATTAATAAAATTTTCAACAAATTAGCTGATAAAATAGTGTGTCTTATCAATTTACTGTGGGAAAGAGGATGAAATGTTTAACCTAAAATTTTTGTGGGAGAGCGAAAAACTACCATAAACCTATACAATTAAAACATACCTAAATTTAAATTTAGAACAAGTTTGGCTTTCTTCAGTTCCAAGGTGATATAGTCTCCTTGCTGCCCTTCTCCATGGAAGATTACGCCTTCGCTTTCAGAGGTCTTAAATTTCAGAGAGATGACGTCTTTCAGTGTTTTCATTTTCTTGTTTCTAAATCTGTATGGTAACACTACATGGCCATCAAAATTGATAACATCAGCCCCTAAAGGAGAAAGAAAATAAAATCATTGATGAATGATTATATATTCCTATGGCTACTGGAAAAACAAACATGCCATATGCAGATTGTACCTGAACAGAATAAAAACTGTGCAAATATGATATGCATTATAAATACATTTTCCTTTGATCAAAATTTAATACCTTAAAAAGTAAGAACCAGGCAGAATACAAATTTAATCCACATAATGCAAAAATATAAACAACTCAGATTTGGAAGGAAAAATGCTACAGCTATACTCAGTGACTTTCAGTTTCTCTCAAATACAGTTATTGCCATGTACATTTTCCTAATTATAGCTCAAAATGAAAGGTAAATGTCTGAGTGATAATTAATAAATCATTTGATACTTCTTTAAAATTCACTATAGGTATCTGTAAACAATAAAACATGAGCCTAGAGCCTGGCAATTTTAGACTTTATGTAAAACAGACATAAGCTTCATATATTTTAGGAAATGGCAGGTAAATTGTGACCTCAACTAATTTTGAGAAGAAAAAAACCAACGCTGTCACTTGAAAAAATTTTCTTTCATGTTTGGTTTTGTTCAAAATATGTAGAAAATGGGTGATGTTTAAGGTCAATCCAATATTCATATAAATACTGCATAATAACACTACAAAAACTACTTCACTAAAACACTACTTTGTGTTGTGTTATTTTCATGATGTAATCTCTACTCTAAAAAATGAACACCAATTTTCCACAATTTTCTGGATGCTAGATCCACAGTAAAAATTAGCTGCAGAACTGGATTCCATTCAATAGACGCATTTATGCTAAATATTGACTCTTGTCATTTAAGCTGAGTCCTGTAAAATATTTCAAACAGATATTTATGTCTAAAAATTTACACAGATTTGTTTAAGAAATTATCTTTGTAAACTGCTAATAATCAAACCACCAGTGTCTTAGCAACTATTTGTACGAACATTTTATCCTCACTGTTGACAACTAACAATTTGAATAGACTTTATGTAAAATTTTCAGATTCGTAAAAAGCATGTATACTCCCAATTGACATACCATATTCATTCATGCTCTGAATGAAAAAAAGGATGGCTTTTTATCATATATTCTTCAACAACATCTGATTTTTGCGTTCTTCTGCAGTCTGCTCTTCATTGATTGCTTGCAACTTTTTAAAATTCCTAACTGGTTTTTGTTACTGTGGTGGGAATTAATTTAAAATTTCCATCCCCTCTCAAAAACAGAGACAAACACTTTCCTGTTGTGTAATTAACACAGAAGACTGTTTCAAAACTCCATTAAAACACTATGTATACTATGCCTAACTGCATATATTTCAATTTGAATTTACATGGCCAAGTCTTCCTAAACCTGCAAAGACTTCTAAAGAAGTGATAAACTGTCATCCCCTTATTGTTTATGCTAATTAAATTGTGAAGAATTTTATTTGGTATGTAAAATGTGAGCCTTACAAACGACTACAATATGCCATAATTATCACCATATATCTTATTTTTGTAAGAATTCAGCAATATAAATTAGAAATATTACTTTTATTTGTAAAACACAGCTTAAATTGCAAATTTCAATAATAAATATGCATTAAGCTTTAGTACAACTAGAACTCTCAGCCTGATCTTTTTTTTTTAAATGACGAATTCCAGGCATGGGAGTCAGCTCAAAATTAAATATCAAAATAGTATGTTGTATTTGTTGTGCAATAAGTCCATTTAGAAGTTATCAGCATGAAAGAGGACACATTTACTTGGGCACAAATGCAGAAGTATTCAGAAGTAACAAATGAGATTTCAGAAGTGGGGTTATCACGACTCAAGTAAATCCATTACTTCTGGAATGATTACTTTTTTTAAGAAAAAAAAATTGTTAGAAAAATAGTGTAATAAAGATTATATGAGCAAAAACCAGTTGGTTTTGTTTGCCTTGGAAACAGGCAAGAGATCTGAGAAATTATTTATTGAAATTTTTTGTATGTAAATTATGAAAAAACCCTAACTTTTAGAAGAACATGAAATCTCTTTATAGAAAAAAATGCAGCATGAAAGTCATCATTTTATCACAAAAATCATACTTTTATGTGAAGCAAATTTGCTATAGAGATCCTGCTATTTTGAATTTACTTACAGCTGCCTGGCACAAGTGTTATAAATGAATGAAAATTGATGGACATTACACCTTAAGTAACCTTCATACCAAATATACATTGTAAAAAGATGATTCCACATGCAATGTCTCAGATTGTCTTCCATAAAATTTCTTAAATTTACTTTCTGATGCTTACAGAAACTCCTCTATGGGGTATATCCCTTTTCCCCTGAGGCCAGCTGGTCCCAGTTTGTAACATCTGAAAAAGTTGCCTTAATAATCAGGGGGTCTGACCCAGAGCTGATCAGGACCATGCAGTTTTGTGGATCCACAACATGCCCATGATAAGGCAAGTATCCCTTCTGTTCCTACATCATTGTTACAGTTGCCTATGTGTTCTCATCTTTTAAAGAAAATTTATATTATATGGTTTAACAAAGCTTAGCAAAAGGCCCCACTTTTCCGGAATCTGTCCCTGAATTTCCATGTTTTGGAAGGAATTCAATTAAAAAAAGAAACTGCAATAATCTTTGTTTAGGCAGATTTTTAAACGCATGCCTGTACTGTCAGCATGGGTCTGAATGATAATTCAATCACCTGAAGATTACACAGCAATTATGTTTGAGAGTTATCATATGTAGACTGTAGTAATGACTTGTGTCCTTTCTATGATGACACTCAGATATTTAATACCATGATAATTACCATAGTGCAGAACACTGCTCAGACAGTAAACCATATAATTCATATAATTGCAGTGTAAATATATAATTTTTCTCATTCTTAGCCACTCATCTATCAGCATTAGTAGGAAAGAGACCTCAGCCATCACATGAACCACATTCACCTGCAGTCAGTGACTGTTGTCAGGGGCTACTGCTGCAATGGGGAAAACCTTAAGAAAAGACAAACTTAAAAAAAAAGAGGGAGAAAGAGAAGAAATTAAGAAAGAAAGGGGAAAGAAAGCATGAGAATTTTTTTTTAATTACATGGAAACAGGAAATACAAATCTGATTACTTGAATTCAGTTTCTGCCCTACTGGATTTCCTATTATAGGAATAGATTGGAAAACACTGCTAAAAGAGTAAAAATACTCTTAAAAGAGTAAAAATACTACTTTCCTTTGCCTAGGGACATGTGTTAGGCCTTATCCCAGTAATTGTCTGAGATCACATTAAAGTCCTTTCATTTTTTAATGCATCATCAATTTTCCTCTAAAAATATTTCAGAAAGCCTTGCAAAGATTGACAGAATATTGGGTGATGAATGTGACCCTATTCACAGACATCAAAGGAAGTTAAATGTCCAGTCACAGGTCTTCCTACCTATGCTTGTGTCCTGTACTTTTGGCTAGGTGCAGGAGTTGGCAAAATTTGATCAGGGCATCAAATCTATTTGATGATATTTGATTTGTTGCTCCAAAACAACTTATTAACAATTATAAAGAAACATTGCCAAATCAGACTCAAACTCCAGAACTTCTCTACTTACTCCATATCCTGTGAAGGAAATGTAATTATCCTCAATGCCAGCACTTTAAGAATGAAGAAGTGCTCATTCACAAAGACTCATGAGATACTGAGACTTCTTCACAGCTACTTAGCTACTTTGATCAAGGTACTGCCTGGAGTTACTAAAAAATCCCTGCTTTCTGACATAGTGAAATAAAAGTGATCAAAACAAAGCAGAGCAGCAAAGTGCTTTCCAGAAATATGTTTACCGTACAGCGAACAAAAACCATGGCAATATGTTTCTCCTCCTAAATTGCAAATTTAACATGCACACATATTTTTAAGTTGCTACTGATCTCTGAATGATTGACTCTTCAAAGCCTTCAAAGTACAGAATATTTCAGTGGGCTTAAAGATATAAAAGTTCTATAACTGACAGACAGCGACCTTAGGTGAATTTTTCTCACTGTTATCTCTCCTCCATTT
>VXBU01013707.1:0-25568 GCA_013400315.1 Bombycilla garrulus | reverse complement strand
AAAGATTGCCTCCTCTTTTATGTTTTCTTACAATGAGGCAGAGAGCCAAAGGTACCATGTTTGAGCACTGCCTTCAGGCACTACAGCCCAGGTGTAAGGACATGGGCAGCTCCAGTTTGCTGCAGCCAAACTGACACTGCCTTTACTCCCTTTTTCAAAAGGCAACGCACCTGCCACAATGGGGAAAAAAAAAAAATAAAGGCAGCTAATAGTGATGTATGTTGCATATGAAATAATGTGTACTTATTCATATTCTAGAAGCACATGGTGAAGGAAAATCAATCTTACATTTCTCTTGCTTGCTTAGTTTCCACTGCACTGAGCCTGAATCCTGTTGTTATCTGTCAAGGGATGTCAGTGTTTGAAAGAGAAAAAAATACCTTTGCAAAGAGGTGTGGAACTTTTTCCTTGCTTTTCTTTACATTAGATACAGTGCACATATGGCAATGCAGTATCAAAGGAGTAAGAGTGTTTTGTCAAGGTATATTTTTAACTCAATTCTTGGGTAAATGACTTGAACTTTACTCTTACTTTTTATATGCCTGCCAGAACCTCTCCAAATAAATCTGGGAGGAAGTATTCCCCAAGGTAATAAGAATGCTTTGCCAAGTTCTGTGTGCAATATCCACTGAAGATATATTAACAAAACTTGGTACTTTAAATTTTTTTCCTGGATTTCAAAGCACAGACATTTTCCCCTATTTTTATCCTAATATAATATTAATAGTATGAAATTGCAGTTATTATAATGTTGGCATTTACTTTTAATTTTTCTAACTCTTGTGAAAATGTCTATAAATATGTAGCTTTGATATAATTTTCTGTCTAAAGAGAAACAAACACGACAAATGAAATTAAAAAGAAGGAGAAGCGAAATTAAAAAAGAAAGAAAAACAAAAGGATATAGAATATATATAAGATGTGTAATATAATGACCATGGCTAAAAGTTGTTCTGTGTCTCCAAGTGTATGTATGCTTGTGTCCTCATGCTTTTTTTGTTTTCAGCAGGAAAGTAGGGTCATTATTAAACTAAATTTTTATACAAGTTAATTGTTGTTTAAGACAATAATTTTGTGACAATTGTACAAAACAGTGAAGTCCTGTGCCATTTCAACTAACTTGCATTAGTGTGGGGGGTTGGGGTGTTGTCCCTTTTCGTTCTCTTTACCTATGGAATTTTGTCCCATTTGCTGCGGGGAAACCTGATGGCCGATACTTAAGTGTATTTGCAAGACAAAGACTTGCTGGGCTGGGAAGGGGGATGAAAAGAAGAAGGGTCATTGCCGCGTTGGTTTTTCGAGGAGAGAGGACACTCAGAGCTGTGGTAGCTTGGAAAAGAAAAGGCCATTTTTTTCCTGCTGTTGCTGCTTCTGCTTGCCCTGCTGGGACCCATCTAATCCATCCCTGCACCAGAACTCCTGCATTCCATCTTGGAGTTCTTCCCTTCTCCTCAGAGGAGCCCGTCGGAGCCATCTACGACTACCGACTGCCTACGGGGTTCGTGAAGCAAGGCCTTCCCCATCCCTCTTGCTGGCTTTGCCGTGAGGTGGGGGGATCCCTGACCTTTCTTTTTTTTCTTTGTAGTTGCTGTTAATACCGTAGTTATTGTTCATTTGTATCTTGTTATACTCATTAGTAAAGGACTGTTATTCCTCCCCATATCTTGCCTGAAGGCCGCTTAATTTCAGTAATTCGGAGAGAGGGGGGACGGGGGGGAGAGTTTCTGAGGGAGGGTTCTGCCTTTCCCAGCGGATACCTGTCTTCAACCTGAGACAATTAGTTACAATATACACAGAAAAAAACACTAAAGCATTTGAAAATTTTATGAACTTAGATGAGGCTTCCAAATACACTACACAATTATTTTCTTAAAAAAATAGGATGTGTGTAAATAGGATGATTTTTCAAAAACTTAACAATATAAAGTTAATGATTTTTTGGCTGATGATTTTCAAGCAAATTTTCTTTAATTGATTCTTCAAATTTTGGAAATATTATTAATTTCAGAACTAAATGGGAACATTTTTATATGTGCTATGTTTTTACTATAAGATGGATAAATGAGAAAATTAACATATTTATAGTATACCTTGCAATTCAGTTTTAAGCTTATGCGTTCCAACCACTGTTTGCAAAATAAACCATACTCAACAGTACTTAGTAGTCTCCTATAGCAGACTACTACCAGTGACAGAGAGAACTAAGACTGTAACCCAAGATAATCTTCATCTCAGACAAAAACTATTTCCACAATCTCTTTTGCTTTATGACTCCAGAAAGTCAATTACAATGCATGCTAAGAGGCACAGTCTATTTCAAGAAATCTATTTGTAGGGAAAAAAAAAGATTCAACATCAATTAAAATACAGTTTTGATGGCTGTACATAAGTTTTTACACTTTGAAAAGTTTTCATATGTATAGCTTTATATGGTTCTTTTACAGTAATGGAAATTAAAATTCAGGCACCTTGGAACTCTGAACTATACGCAACAAAATATTCTCTATGATCTACTATTCTCTAGCTATGGTACCTTAAAATTAATCTGGTAAAAATATATGTATAATTCAATTACGCAAAAGAAAGTCTGCTGGTTTATATTTTATCATGCTGATTTACAAGCCAAAAGTATTCCTTGCAATCATAAATTTATTTAGTTCTATTCTTCATTTTGAAGCCCATCATTTGACACTGGATCTCAATGAGAACATTAAAATATATAATTAAACTTTAAAAGCAGGCACAGTAAAGAACTTAATTTACTTGAAAACATCTAGCCTCTAGTAATGTTTTCACCATTTATTAAAAAAGTAAATCACAAGAGCTCCAGGTTGATAAAAAAAGACAGCTCTGACTCTCACACAGTAAATGGCCAAAACGGTCTCAATCCTTATTACACTACTGAGCTTACTCATTACTTAATAAAAAGAACTACAGCAAAGAAAGAAGTTGTACCATGTCTTACAACATTTACACTCAATTTATTCAGTGAATAAATGATTTACAAGATGGACAAGACAGTCTATTAAAACATTAAGGAAATGAATGACTAGCTAGAGCTTTGGTTTTAATGTTTACAGCTACATAAAAACAGGAAGACACACAGTTGACCTACAAAAATACTGATTTAGAAGTTCTCTTTTTGATTTCTTTTTGAGCTGATGCCACCCAATTCAATCATCTCCTAGTATATAATTTCTCCATGTCTTTAAACATCTGGATAATCTCAGAACATCCATTACCAATTTCTTCTTTCTCAATCATGTTCCATACCCTTTATTCACAAAATCACTCTCAAACACATATTCTTTATTTCTTCCAACCCTGGAGCTTGTATTTAAATTGAACTCTTAAAATGAGCTGCATGGATAACGATTAAGGAGTATGGAGAATGGACCTCTTTAAGCTCCTGTGCTCAGTTAAGTTCCATGCAGTAAAAATCTCACAATTGTCATTCAAACTTCTGCAGCTGACTATAAAAAGCACAGAGTGAAAGACTGAGGCAGACCTGGCCATGGGACACTCACATTTATTATAGTGAGCAACCTCACTATTGCCTAAGGACAAAGAATATGTATCACTAAACCCCATTTCTAACAGAAGTGTAGTCCCTTCTTGCAACTGTGAGTCTGCTGCTAATTTCATCTTGGTGTACAAATTCATTTTATGGAAACAGAAACTAAAGTGAGTTGCTACCCTCAGCTACTGTATTTCAATTCAAAATTATGAGTTAATAGAGCAAAATTCTTTAGCATAAATGATAGCAGAATAACTTTACATATTTTTACAGTTCAGTTTCACTGTTTTATCTCCAAATTAATCAGAGACACATAACATAGGAAAAGCAGACC
The DNA here is from genome assembly GCA_013400315.1 of Bombycilla garrulus. Lineage (NCBI taxonomy): Eukaryota > Metazoa > Chordata > Aves > Passeriformes > Bombycillidae > Bombycilla > Bombycilla garrulus. The sequence goes on along the minus strand of VXBU01013707.1, from coordinate 21,717 downwards.
ACTGGAACTTGATTGTAGGCAAATAATTCAAAATAAGTAATTCTGTGAAATATTTTTTCCTCTCCTGCCTAACATCCAACATATCTAAGATTATGCATACCTCTACTGCACTCCTTGCTCAATGACATCTCAATGACACTGTGATATAAGAAAGTGTTTGGATTCCAAACTTTTAAAATCTTGAGCCCCAAACTCTGTCATGCATAGATCAAGTGTGAACTTTCTGATGCCCGAATCCAGTGTTTTCTGTCCTTTATACCTATTTCAGTGTGTTCAGTTTAAAAGCCCCACTCATACTCAAGGTTAGAAGTCAAAGCTTTATTTTCAGATGATCTACATTCATTAGGTTCTGCCTTGGATCAGTGAAAGTCTAATAATTTAACATGTAAACAGCCTCCAGTGATTAAGCAGCTACTGTAAAAGGGCATGCAGTTACCAGTTTTAAGTGAATGAGTGCTGTATCTGAATAACAATTAGCAAAAATGTAGGGATTGATGGTACTGCATCAGCATTGCTCGCAACACTGCTTACACTTTGGGAAAGAAGATCCCAGAAAGATTCAATATACAGCAATATGAAATGCTTAACTTCCATTATATCACACATCCAAAGTGAGCTATTTCCCTGAGAGGGAAAAACCATTTTTGTTGCAAAAATAGTATTCATGACAGGAAGTACATCAGGTAAGAGTGCATAGTCACAAAATCATGAAGGTTCAAAGGGATCTCTAGATTTCACCTACTACAACCCACAACCTCAGAGTTTATTTGTATATTTGATTCTGCCAGAAGCATTGAGTTTCAGTTAACTGGGTTTTTCCTTAAATGAGCAAGGAAACAGAAGATTTGCTTTATTGGCATGTGATTTTCCTTGTGTTTTTAGGCTGCACTTTCCAAGATCAGTGACATATTTTGTCCCATCCTCTACAGCCAGACATGATCTAACTACAACTTCTAGCAGGGCTTACAGTTCAAGAGTTTCTAGTGTTGCAGAGCTTAAGATCTTCAAATTATCCACTTGCCAGAAGAGTCTCTCCAGCAGGAGTTTGCTTATGGTATCTCAGTTGTGTGACTGGCTGTTCCTCCCCTAGGAATTGCACCATGCAATTCAGCTTTCCCTGCTCAGGCCAGTGCCAGCAACTCAGTTTCCTGAATTTTGGATTATTCTCCATCACTAAAAGCTAAAAAAAGTACAGGAAGATGAGAGTTTCTTCTCAGGAAGACTGTAAGGGACCTGCTCACATTCAGTTAACCAGATCAACATGCAGCAGGTTCAATACTTACAATCACAAAGTACATTACTGTTATAATTTCAATTCTTCATCCATGATGACTGATTTACTTTTTCTGAACTAAGGGGTTAATTTCATTTAAGTTTTCAAGCTCTAAAGTAAACATTGATATTGGAATCTAAAACTATTGCTTCATTTCATTAAACATTTTTCTAGCATTTGTCTCTAAATTTACAGGCCCCAACAGAGAAATAGAAGTTAAACCCGTTGCTTTTAGAAGATTCAGATTAAGAAAGGAAAGAAAATGGCATTTTTTGGTTAATCACTTTGAAATGTCTGGAAGGCTCAAAATATCATAGGACTGCATCTCTAAGAAAAGAAATTTTACCAAAACCTGTCAAATTCTATTTTTCCAAAATTAAAGGGAGCATACATATAGTTTTTCTTTCAGATGGGAGCATTTTTCTTTTTTGGGACCATTTATCTGTTATTAGAGGCAGCCAAACTATGTTTTCAAATTATTTGAAAAAAAAATTTCTTTCAGTCTTCAAAGTATGCAAGATTTTTTGAGATGGTGTAATTAATGAAACTATTTTTCAACAGTCATTTTCAAAAACCTGTATCTGATTCTTAAAAATAATTCAACTATGCTAGTGACTGTCACTACAGTAAATATACATATTCACACAATGGATGAAATTTCATAGCCCCTACTTAGGCTATAATTGATTATGTTCAATTAGGAAAGGGAGGGTAACACTCAAGATTGTTCCAAGTAGGTAAGAACTGCATGCAAGCTTCATAAGACTCTGCTATTCAATCGTGAAGCAATGAACGCCACATATGAATAAAAGGGGAAGATGCTGTCTTAAAACTCAGATGTGAAAAAGTAAATTTTATTGTTTAAAATTGCCACATTCCCTTTTTTAAAGTGTTCTTTCCTTATGCTGGAACAAGGCATTCAGAGAAATTTTCCCTACAGATTTGGCTGTGATGAATGTGGTGTGTGAAAGTTATTTTTCACTCTCTATCCAGACAACATTGTTTAGAACAAATCAAATAAGTAAAGCACGTAGCAGACACGGTCTTGGCTTACTCCACTGGAATACAACCTAATATCTAATGCGATAGCCACATCTTGGATTGTATACATACCCACACATGGATTTGGCTTGTAAAGGAATATTCCTTTTGGGTTTAACTAGTTGGTGTTGCAGGTATATGGGAGAAAGACTTTATAGATATGGGAGAAGACTTCATCAAAACAGAAAAATTCTAACTAAGGTAACAAGTAATGAACACGTAAGCTTTTGTGAACTCTTTCGGTCCATGTGGCAGCATCCTAAAACAAAAAAATCAATGCCAATATAAATGCAGATACTATTGCTGGTATACTTTAAAATATAAGTCTTCCATAGAAGAAATCCATGAAGAGGTTATTAACCTGAAAATTCATGTTTCTTTTGTGCATGCAATAGCTTGTTGTGCAGACAGTGCTGGTTTTCGTCTTGTCCTAACATTTTCCCTAGTGAAAATATTGCTGAACCAGCAGATCATCTCAGGTCAGCTTCCAGACTCCTGACCTTCTAAAGATGTTCTATCAGAAACCATGTTTTTCATCACTAATATCAATGAAGGATTAGACTTCCATATATTTAACAAAGAAAACTGATGAACTCCTGTGCTATGATTCAATCTTCTTTTAAGGAAAGAAAATCTAAACATACATTTCACTTTTTCACCTTTGATGAGACAAAATAAATTCTGAACTAGTGGTTAAGGGGTCAGCACATAAGTACTTAGAGAAATGTGCCTTTGATGTTCAAAAGCATTAAGAACAATCTGTGAGAAATCAATGGGAGAAAAAGAAGCCATTTTATGTAAAAATTTAAAATTGTGATCGGGTTCCTACACATTTACATCAAATTGAGAACTGCTCACTAATTACTGTTATCCAAAAAGATGTTTTAATAACAAATACAATTCATTACTAAGAGGCATCTTATGAATCAATGGAGGACTCATGCATATTAAAAAAAAATAATACTCCTCCTAGACTATCTCCACCGTTTTTTTCTCCTTATGAAACCCTAGTCTTGAATAAACTCATTGCTTACTATTAGACTGCACTAAAATAATCCAATTTTAAAAATTACAGATTCTGGTCACAAGTCACTAAGTATTTGCTAAAAAATTATACTCTTAGCTTCTACAGAAGTACTGAAATTATTTTTAACCTTAATTTTTACTTATAGATTACAGCCCATTCAATTCTGGGGTGTTTCAGGAAAATTTAAGAATTGCTCATTGAAAATTTAACATCATCAGCACAGTGTTGTAGATACAAGAAATGCATAAAATATTTAATATGTAGCAAGCAAAGATGAGCTATCATTTACACAATTACAAATAAGAGGAAAAAAAATCCTTACTGATTAAAAATTCTGCTCCTCTTATAACAAATTACTCACACTAATTTTCCTAACAGAACCAAAAAGCTACTTGCTCTGATGAGTAATATTTAAAGGCATATACAATCTGTATATTCCTTTCAATTTTCACTTTCAAGTCAAACAAGCAAACACACTCAACAATGCCAACAAATGGTATACATCGTATTCATCAACAATGAAAATTGCACATGCAGTGCTGTCCAGGTGTAGATATACATGTCTGTGTTTGCATCTTGGTAAATATGAAATTATTTTGTTCCAACATTATTGCTTTAGGTAAGTAGCTCTGTTTTGCTGGTATCTTGGAACTGAGTAGATTAGTGCATATCAACAGGCTTTGGAGAATGATTAAAAAACACTCTCTTATATTTTCTAAACTGTGTTGGAAAGCTCCAATTCAGTGAATTCTTGAATTCTCACAGAGATGGTCTGTATAATACTGCTTCATTTTTTCCTTCTTTCAGCTTGTGGGGTTCTTTGCCTGGATTGTGTTTCCTTCTCTGTTATTGTGCTTGTCTGAGCCACTGCATTAAATAACAGAAAGACTGTCTCTAGTGTTTTATAGGAGATATATCTGGTTAGAAATCAAATCCCCAGGAGAGAAGACACCCAAACTACCTATCCTAAAACTGCTCAGGAAGTAATCCTGAGTTTTTGGAGGAAGAGGAAAAATAAGGATATAAAACTGTTTATATTGATAGCTTTCATTTTGGAATGAAATATGGATATTTTTGTTTACTTTTTTGATGAATCATTGTAAACTCCTAGAGAAATCAGACACTACTCTTATAGTTGTGTGAAAACAATATTTCCCTCTCCACAAAACTGAGCTTCAGTGGAAAGTCAGGCTTACTTGCAACAAGCAATAAGCACAAGTAAAACGAAATGTAAAAGGTAAAATATCACCAGGAAAACAAAAGGTAAAAGGTAAAATATATGCAGGCTTTTTTCTTTTTTTTCAGGTTGCTTTGAGGATTTTGGAAGATGTGTATGATAATGAGGAAAGAATTTTGCAGAAAGAAAAACCCACTGATGCACTGCCAGTCCAAGTTAATGAAAGAGTTTGCAAATTACTGTATTGCTGCTGAACCTGAGATATCACATCATGTGGAACTCAACCTAAACTTTTTTCTGCTCAGCCTTGCAGATACCAAGCTCCTGCTGGGACAGTTCTGGGGAGTGAATCTTCTTCAAAGGATTATGCTTTCAGTGCAGAGCAATCTTCCATTTACTTCAAAAAGTAGGAAGAAGACACTGTAGAGAAATATGTGGGCCTCTAAGCTTTTCAGTAGTCTTGGAACTCTATTTTACAGCAGTAGGGTATCTCTTCATTACCTGATTGTCTTTGGGAAGAAAATCTCTAGCTATACTGGAACTTACATACTTACAAGATCTTAGGCCTCAGTTCCTATTGACTTTTAATTCTTACAGTTTTTCTATTTCCTCCCACAAAAAATTCTTCACCAAATTTTCAAATGTATTTAAGTAAATATATTTTCAGCATTTTATTTCTAAAGAAAGTTGTAATAAGAGTTAAACCAAGGAAAACCAACAACAATAAAAAACCCTCAATCCTTATCCTTTCCACTAATTTATTTTAATAAGGACGGGTCCTTCTGGTAGTAACTTTTTGAGTCCTTAGAATTGTTTTCTTCCAAAGATCCTTGATCCTTTAGGGCACTGCTGTGCAGACAGATGTAATTAAAGCCAAGGGAAGATCAAATGGACTGTATACTCTTTTCATTTAAAGGTGCTTAAACTGCCTTAGATGACTTTGTCTACACTGAAGAATTATTACAAAAAAATCCCATCACTACCAAACCTATTTCAGCTTCAGTAGGATCAGTATAGCTTTGAATTTTAGAGTAAATCACTCAGCAATAGCAGTACTTTCAAGAACATCTGCTGATCTCCTATTATAGTATCCATGTTATGGCAAATTTGTTTGCAAAATAGCCTCACCATAAGCAACAATTCTTAGTCTCCAACTCCTATGGGCAAATTTTATTCAGTCTTCTTTAAAGGAACAGCTCAGCATGTCTTTTTACTAGATGAAATAAACCATTTAATAATAATGATATTTAAGTATACATTTACGGAGAGACAACAAATATATTGCCTCATTTACTACAGCCAGTATTGTCCAAATTATCTTTTCTTTCTTTTACAGGCTTTGTATACACTGATTCATCAACATATTTAGAGCTGGTTCACAGTGTAAGAGCTGCAAGACAAATTAAATTTAAAATAAATTAAATTAAATTTAACATAAAGACAGGATTTTCCAGGTTCTTTTTAACCTCAGTGAGGGAAAACACATCTCTTTGTGTCTTCTGGATGTACCACATATCTTCACAGCCTGCTGTACAGGTCAGTTCTGCAGCCTGTTTTTTGCTCAAGGGACGTGTGAAAGTGTGGTACCCAGCTTTTGAGTTAATATTTGCTATATTAGCTCCTCATTGCCTGAGCTACTAATGGCAAAAATCTCACTGAACTTAATGGGCATTTCTCAGCTAATGAATTCCCTTCATGTACAGAAAAGGTTTCAGGCACAAGCCTTTTTCACTGAATTTTAAGCAGTAAAATACAAAAGTGAAACTGTAAAACAATATAAAATAAATACCCAACTTGAAAGAGACAGTTGAAATACCTTGAAATAAAAAGAAACTTCCTGTTCTAGCAAGCCCATATCAGTCCTACAAAGTGAATAGGAAGAAACACTTTACCTAAATACCTAAATAAATAATTACATAGCTCTCATCTCTGTTAAGACAACACAAAGACAATTTCGATCCCTGCTATCTGACTCTTTGAGATGCTTTTCCTAAGAAAAGTAGATGACATTAGAACTTATCAATTATGATGAATATAAATCTGTCAATCTCAGTGCAACTTTTGGAGCAGTTATAGATCAATAAGCACAAGTGGTGTTCAGGATTTTTTTTCTTCTATCACTTTTTTGCTTCACTCTCTACCAGCATAATGTGCCCTCTTGCCCACTTTGTTACATTGTTGTGTTAGTTGCTTTTCCTACTTCATGCTGAGAGAGCCGCCTAATTAGGGAGACTTCTAGAATATTGCTGTTTAATACTGTTAGTTTATCTGTTAATTAATGTGTTACTCTTTGCAATCTAATTAGATTTTTTTACTGCAGAGATAAGTCTGTGAAATTACAAATAAGTGCAGGAGGAGAAGGCGGGTGGGAGGCTCAGAAATATTTATTGCTAGAATTACTTATGTGTGATATTCATGCATTTGTTAGTGTGTCATCTTCTTCCACCCATGCCCACAACCTTATCTGTCTTTTGTCAAGGAGGATGTGGTTTATTTCTAGTAAATGATTCTTATTTCTGCCAGTGAGCTGCTTCTCTTCTCCATCTCTGTCTCTGCTATGCCCCTTCTTTTTCTTTCCATGCTTCCTCCTCAATTTTACTTACAAGGTTATCTCTTTATGTGTTTGCATTTAATGGTGAAGTGCCTTTAAGTTCATTTATAACTTTTGTGAGATCATACAAAAATGGCACTTCAAAGAGATACTTCAAAAGGGTGCATGTACTCACAAGAACAGAAATCATAAGTCTTGTATTTCCTCACAACACTATACAAATATAAAAAAGAAATGTAGAAGACACTGGCCAAACCAAGCTTCTCTTCAGAATTTAACACTCACTTTTCATTTGTTCTTTTACCAGTTGCCTCCCAGGGACCAGGAAAGTTGAAAACCCGGTGGTTGTGGCAAACAAATTAAGATCCCACTGATCAGTAGTACTCACAGCTTTCAGGACTCACTAGGCAATTTCTCTGGAAGCAATTTATATTAACCTGGAAATTACTGAAAATTAATTTACTATGACCAGCAGAATTTGTGCTCTACTAACTGGAAGATTCAAAGGACACATCTGATCACATTCTTTTACTTTCTATATTTAGATATTAAAAGTAAAGTTTTTCTTTTTTAAATGGAAGAAAACCTATTTGTACTATTTTTAAATAGTGCGAGCAACCATTTAATTAGTCGGATTCCTCTTGTATGCTCTTGCATATATCACAAATAACAATTTTGAAACTTTGTTAATATTATTGTGCAGGAATTAGAATATCTAGAGGTTCCTTTTGACATCCAAAGCTATGAAACGTCTAAAACTTCAAGGAATCTTACTTTTGTCATTAAAATTCATAAACACTTTAAATATAACAAACACAAGCATTAAATGGGATCAACAAAATGCAGTATTCTTGTAAGAGCAGTTTACATAGTTTGATATAAGTCTTAGGAATTCCTAAAACATTTCACATGTCAGATTATACATTATCATGATAAGCTGGGAAATGGGGCACTAGTACATCTTGAGTAACTGGAAACTAAAGTGTTTCAGGATACTTCTTTATTCTCCATCACTCAGAGATGGCTTTTCTTCTAGCTTAAACAAATTCCATTTCATGCACAAAATAATAATACTGAAGATTCTAGAACATGGCCTAAAATGCAATTCCATCATTGCAATCTTAATTGCCAGAGGTGGGTAATAAATTAGATCAAATTTCTAATTGTTTGATAGGAAAAAATAAGATGGCAAGCAACTAGACCACAGTCTTGTTGGATTTTCAGTAGCTTATGCTTCTGGAATGTGCTAATAAATTCTATGACTTTTTCCTAAAAGTTTTTTTGGCTCATTACTGCCTACTAGGAGAGGTTTATTTTTAAAGCTGAGTTTTTTTTAAATTACGGAATTTTTCTTTGTTCAGAAGCACAATTTTTTGATAAAAAACATTAAGAATTTTAAGGCAAAATATTGGGAAATTACATAAAATGAAAGTAATCCCCATCCCCCTGTAAAATCCAAACTATTATACCAAATATACCGGCTGATTTCATAGAAACAAAGAAAAAGGGTAATTTATTTTTTCTAAATTTTGTAATTACATATGGAACACTTTATTTTGAATTTTAATGCTGATAAAATGTGGGCTAGTAAAATCAGCTCTAACTCATCTCACATCTCATGTTCTCATTAGAGAAACAAAAGTGCTTCTGGAATAACTGAAAATTATGTGCTTTACTGAGCATAATTTCTATCTTCATGGTAGCATGTACCTTATTATGGAAAAAATATTTAAAACAGCACCAATACAAAAGATAAAGATGATTTTTCAAAATTTCTGACATGTGAGGTTTCTGAAGCCTGAAAAACATATTTTTGTTTTCTAATTAGGTTGTTCTAATTAGCAGTTCTCTGGGGAGAGACTTATCTCTTTATTCCTAATTTGAAGACCAGATTTTTAATAGTACTGCAAATCCTCAAGATCCAGAATGACAGCTAGAAGGGTTTTCAAAATAATAAAGAGATACTCCCCCCTATAAGATTGAGAAAATACGAATCTCCAGATATCTGTGTGGCTTGTAGATGTATCCCTAAGTACTCTGATGTAAATAATTCTAAGAATTGTGATGAATAGTTTAACTTAGAGTAAAATAAATACTGTTGTCCAAGACAATTATCTCACCAACTCCTGCAATAAACAACAAAAGGCCTCCAAACCTCAGATCACCTTGCTTCAAATTCTAGAGGAAAATTATGCACTTTTCAGTCTGATGTGATTATTAACAGAGACGGGCTTATCTTGGGTGTAGCACATTTATAAAAACAGAAAAATTACTGACGTTATTCTGCAAAACTCCTTCTTTCATTTTACCTAAGACAGTTATCCATTTTATGGCTAGCCTATAAATATGGCTCAGGAATAACTTCTCCATAGATATTATATGGAAATGGCTGTCCTAGGAAAAAAGCACTTGTCCTGCTGAAAAAATCATTCATGTTGTGAACCATGTTAAAACTTCCAAATTTTAGCACATTTACTTCCATTTACTGGCAGCTAGAAGTTTTGCCAGAACCTAGAAAATGTCTCAGAGCAGGTGAATTTTTCCTGGCCGATTCCAATCGCAACTGCAATTTCAGCACTGCATGAATGCCTTCAGGTATCGGTCCAATCCTAAACGCCATCTGACTGAGGCAGGAGCTCTGTAAGGCTGATATACAGGATGTTGGCACATCCCAAATGCTTTATAGGGGGAAGCAGGTTGCCAGAAAATCTCCAAAGAAGAAAATTATCTTGTGTTCCAGCATTTTGTCCAGACCTCAGCCTCATCTCAGGACTCTGTTTCTCCTTTCCCACTTAGTCTCACACATAGCTACACCATTCCTTTCTTGTTTCTCCTGGGTAAATAGAGTTGTGCAAACCCAGTCTATGGAAATTTCACATGTACATTAGGATATACCTTAGAATCAGATATACAAGACAATGAGGCCTTCCACAATCAGACAAAGCTGACTGTCTCAAATTTTTGAACACATCTTTATTTGTTTCAAATCCACCATGGAATATACAGTGAAAGGATGATTTAAATCCATCTCTCACTCCTCCCCAGTATTCTCTATCTTTACAAAGCTAAACTTTGTATCCATTTGTCCATTTTAATATTTTGTATCAAAATAGTACAGATTATTATCTCTGAGTACTTTTCAGAAATGAATGTATGAAGACAGGAGGCTCTATAATAATATTTAAAAATAATTGCAACGTGGAGGGGAAGCTATCTATTTAATTTGATGACTCCTCAAATAATTAAAAACAAAATCTTAATGAAATACTTGCATTTAGGTTCAGAGAGTATTCTGATGCTGCTAGATTCACAAACCAGCATGTACTCTGTGGTGTTATGCAAATATGTTCTGACAGCAGGGAAAAGAATTCTAACCTATAACCCCATTCAAAATAGATGACTGATAAACAAGACATTCATTATTAGAGTAGGCTATATTATTAGATTGCAAAATAATAAATGCATTATAGATTTATTCTGACTTACATTTCTTACATTTTTCCATCCTAGTACCATGACAGATAAGTCCATCTTGGTACTAGATTACATATTACATTGATTACACTCTACACTGGTTATCTGTTCAGGGTGAATATCAGTAACAGACTAAGAAAAATCAGACGGAAAGAAGCACCTGCATTTTTGAAATATTCCAAAGTTATCACTTAAGTCTGTCTCCAAATACTGTCCATCCCAAATGTCAGTTGGTTGGGGGAGGATAAAGGGTTGGGAGGGGACATAGCCAAGACAGCTGACCCAAACAGAGGGATATTCCATTTCAGATGAGATCATGCTCAGCAATGACAGCCCAGAGAAAGGACATGGAAGGGGTAGACATGTGTAGTTATGGCATTTGTCTTCCCAACTAATCATTAGGCATACTGAGCCCAGTTTCCTAGGTTGGACATCTTCCTGCTGATGGGAAACAGTGAATTAATTCCTCTTTTTGCTTTGCCTGTGTGTGTAGATTTTTCTATTCTATTAAACCGTCATGATCTCAGTACATGAGTGTTTTCACAGTTCTTTTTCCTCCTCTTCTTGCAGAAGGGGGAAGTCAGAAAAAGGCAGAGTGGGTGCCTACTCACCGTAGTCTCCTACCAACCTTCAGTTTTATATTGCAACTATTAATTTCTGAGAAAACTCATGTGCTATCAGATGCTAGCAATCTGATAGTTATCTTTTTAGAGGATTGAAGTCCAAATTCAAAAGAAAAAACAGATATTTAGGTGGAAATAAATTCTTTTAGACTTGATCTGAAACTAATTGCACAGCAGTCAGAATAAACACAAGAAAATTAATACCTACTTTAAGACTTTTCTGGAAATCTGGCCATAAAACAGGGCAGAATTCTTTTTCCCAAGAAGAGAGCCTTCCATCTTGTGAAGTGCCTTCACCATGCCTTATACAATCTACTTTCCTTTGTTTCTTTCCAGACCTGATCTTGACAGTCTGTCTAAGGCTCTGACTTATGACAGGCTCTTACTCCATTATGGTTCATAGTACAAATTTCAAGTGGTTCATACTACATAATCTCAACAAGTGAGTCTATGTACTTACCTGTCGGTCAGATTTATACCCTAGATAAATTATTTTCAACTTCTACAAGATGAACTAAAAGGGTAGAACATCTAATATATATACTCACAAGTATGCATGAACAAGGTTGTATCTCTTCTTTAAATCCTCTGCACAAATACATTATTTTTTAGAAAAAATATCTGTTTACCTTGGAACAGAATGAAACAGTGTTTCTGATAACCACCAGGAACTGAAAAAGTGTGCATTTTATTCTACTGTCTACCTTAGGACACATAGATAGATAGATAGATAGATAGATAGATAGATAGATAGATAGATAGATAGATAGATAGATAGATAGATAGATAGATGCATTTAAACAAAGATTGATACTCAGGAAAGCTGATGGGAGGAGGTATTTGTCATGTCTTAAGTGCCATTTCTTATCATACTTCAGCAAGAGTCTGGGTACTGTGGGACTTCTCCCTGCTTTTCTAATGACCAACAGAGGATTCTTACAAAAATAGATGACAGTAAGTTCATCATTTAAATATGGAAAGAGATTTATCCTGCAACATACTGAAAATAAAATCACCTTCCCTTTGCCTGTTTCTCATTTTAAGTTCCTCCTTTGTGTAGTTTAGACTATACTCAACCAAAATCCTTATCCCCAGGAAAATAACTACCACCAGCACTAAGCTACTAGACAATATTAAATCTTATAATTTATGTATTCTTCTTTGAATATATTGATCCCAGTACAACACTTTCTGGCTGAATCTATAGTTTATAAATTACATCTTTAGCCTTATGGTCCAAAATCTTATTTTTTTTCTTGCTCTTGAGCCACTAGAGAACATGCTGATAGTTTTTCTGGCTCCAACTGATAATACCTGGGGCCTGAGAATATGAATCTTTTTTATAGCTTGATTTATTATATGCATGACTTTGCTGAAGTCAGTATCTAGTGGTAATATTTTGTATCAGAGACATTCAACTATATATACAAATTGAACATCAGAATAGTTTTTTCCTGCTTGTCACTTTCTCAGTCTTTTATGACCACGCACCATTTGACAATCCACAACTCAAGTGTCCATGAAGACATAAATGAAAACAAAACACAATACATTAATTATATCAAACACTGGACTACTACTACTGAGGAAGAATATGTGTCTTACAGACTGTTGAGAGACAGCAGATATACTGTACATTTTTATGTCTGTGTTTGCCATATGGATGCAAAGAGACATGCGCATTCTAAAAATATTATGCTTTTTAAATCACAGAATCATCCTAAATTCATTTAGGATGGAAATAATCTCTAAGACCGTGGGGTTCAGCCATTAACCTAACACTGCCATCTTCACCACTAAACCATGTCCCTAATCACTACATCTACAGGTCTTTTCAATGCCTCAAGGGATGATGGGTCAAACACTTCCCTGGGCAGCCTGTTCCAGGGCTCTGTAACCTTCTTGGTGAATAAATTTTTCCTAATATCTGATCTAAATCTCCCCTGAGATAATTTCCTCTTAGACTATCACTGGTTATTTGGGAGAAGAGACCAGCCCCCACCTTGCTACAACCTCATTTTGGGTTCCTGCAGAAGCCACCTCTCACGGCCTTTTCCCAAAGGGTAGATTCACTGCGTGCCTAGGTTCCTCTATAGGAGGGACAAAGCCCTCCCTGTCCAGCTGTTCTCTGTGTTTCAGCATAGCCATAAACAGATTAAACTGACAAGTGTTTTCTGACACAAGCTAATAGTGCAATTATTGCATGCTTACATGCTTTCCTGCATTACATGTATATAGTTTAATATTCTTTGTAAAATCCATATTACTTTTGGACAGCTTCCAAATGACTGCACTGGTGTTTCAGTAAAAATATATCTTAAGAGTGTGGATATTGCTATTACCAAAGGACATACCATAACAAATGTCATATCTCTGATGTGACTGGTACTGAGCTGCTAGAAAAGAAGTAATCCTTTGTATAAACAGGCTTTTTTGATTTATGATTACACAGTGCACACAGCTGAAGGATAATGTTATTCTTACAACAAAGGTAAACACCAAATATCTCATGCCTGTTGAACAGCAACATGTTAGTTTTTGGATTTGTTAAATATTTTGCTTTCCTTCTGAGCAATCATAATAAATGGCAAGCCAATGATTTCTAATAGGTAATGTAGTTGAATTGAATTAGTACTGTTTCCAAGAAAAAAAATCTCTGAATACTATCTGAATTTTTTTATGCTTTGACACTTCATTCATGAAAACAAAAGAGGAATACTTTAAAACCAGCTCCTTTTCCCTATGGAATACATAACTATATGACAACACACTCGAACTTTAATTTCTGCTTGTGAAAAATTTCAAGGATTTATAAATTTTCATTCACTTTTTGTGTGTGTATTCACTTGGTGAACTTCACCGTATTTTTAAAACAAAGGACATTTGTCTGGGTTTTGTTATAATAGGGAGCACAGAAACTTGCCTATCTTTTGCTTTTCTTTTTACAGCTCCCTTGCTAAATGCCAGAAGCACAGAGATCCTGGAGCTCTGTTTCATTTGAGACAATTTTCCAGAATTTTATAGGTAGTAGACACAGCCATGATGCAAATCTAATGGAAGTATGTACTTATCTAATGATAATCACTCATTCTGCAAAAAATAATCCTTCTATATGTAAGTCTGTGGGGAACTCTGCCCTTTTTTACCAAATGTTAGCAAATATACATTTGCATTTCAAATAAGAACGCGACTATTTTGCCACATAAATAACAGAAGTCATCAGAAGCTCATAGATCCTGCTGAGAAAACTCATGCATCTGTTCAGAGCAAAGGTATGACGTACAATACTTGGATGACATGTTTTCCTACTTAATCTCATACATGTTTTAGATAAATATTGTTTACAGACTATGCTACTGTTTCAACCAAGCATAGCATAGCATTTGAGTCTAGTGGAATCTACATCTTGCTGACTAATTAGAAAATTAAGTTTAAAAAAATTTGAGTGTTTTGTAAAATCTGGGGGTTAAAATGAAATTGAATGAAACTGTTCTAGGATAAAAAACCACAAAAACCCCCAAACCCATCCCAAATTGCAAAGAGAGCATTCCCTTAAAGCCATATTCAATAAAAAGCAATTCTGAAAAGCAGAGTAATTTTTGTAAAATAAACACAAAATCTGAGAAAAATCCTCTAGAGGAATCAGAATGTTTTTCTGCCTCATTATTTCATGGCAGAGATGAATTACTAACTCTGTACAGCCTGGGGACAAGAAAAAAGTACAGGATGGGAATTGTGATCTGATTTAGTAACATATTTTTCTAGCAATGCTAGAATCTACTTTGGATTTTTTCAGAGAAAGCAGTGGTTAATTGCCTAAATGCTGCTGTTCTGAACATTATTAGGCATTTTTATGCTGCTTCTGTTTATCTACCTACATTACTAGTATAATACTTTAAAAATCTGATTGCACTGAAAAATTGCACTAAAAAAGTAAAAAAGGTACCGAAGAAGTACAATATTCCTCTGAAAAATTTCTGTCATCCAAAGGAAGTGCTGAACACTGTGGTCAGACAGTAAATGTTTAATTATTATTATAAGCAATCTGCAGTAAATAGATATAAAGGGACCAAAGTTTCTTCACATTATCCAAAACGCTACTGAATTTCTGCCAACAATGCCTCCTGTGAAAGAAAATAACTTCATTATGAATTCTAGTCTCTGTCTTTATGCAGCGCAAGTTAATGGGAATTTTGATTTTCTAAGAAATACTGAACAAATCTCCCCATTCATTAAATTCATAGCTCCTGAGTATAAATATAGAAAAATATGGGAAATATTAGATACACAGATGAAAGAAAACAGAAGAGAATAAAGCTGCTCCAAATTTAACTTTCTGTGTCATGCAATTATGGTTTGTCCAAAATAAAACCCAACATATACGAGTACCGAATGAACTGTATGAGACAGTCAGAGACAAAGAAACAGAACCTCCAAATTGTTAAAAAAAAAGGTATAGTTTTAATGACTTCATTTTAGGAGCACTGTTATGCTTGTACTAACAGCACAGTCTTAATTGGCACAGTACTTAACTCTGATTTGGTTTATGTTAGGTTCCTGTAAAGAAAGCCTTAGGAAGGCTAAGAATTAAACTTTTATCACTTAGCAGTAGCTTATATGAGGCTACCAGCAGTTTTCTTATAAACTTATTTTTATTTCCAATAGTTTCAATATTTAAGTTTTATTTTCACTTCTAAAATGTGAAGTATTTTCATTAGTTTGTACTTCACTCATGTTAGATCAGTAACTTTTCAGGAGATAAGCTGGTCCTTTGGCCTTCTTGAGGAAGAGCTCATGGCTCTGAAGAACAAACACCTGGAAGGCACCGCTAATGCATTGGCACTTCTGTTTTGCTGAGGTAGTCAGGCAACAATGTAATTAATGGATCCCATTTTAACAGCTATGTGACAGTCACTCCTGGGTTCATGGTCAAAGCCTATTGCAGCGGCTTGCACAGTAACAAGAAAAGCTGTGCTGGTGTCAGCTTAAGTAACTGGGTGAATGAAATTTTGTGGGGAAAAAAAAAAAAAAGAGATGGGAGAAACAGAACAACATTACATACAAAGCTTTAAAGGAGTTAGAGAAAACACAGAATGTAGCAGCTTCAGGGAGATGCAGAGAAAATCATGATGCCACCATAATGCAACTTTATATATTTCAAACTTTTATGCCATTAATGTGCACCTGGCTTTACAACATTCCTGTTGAACATTAAGCTGCATCAGTATTACTATTGTTCCTACTTTGATGGTTTCTCTTGCAAAGTAACTTTCCCTGCAGGTAACAAATGTAGGTCATTACAGTAAAGCCTCATGCAAAAAAGGATTTCTCTAGTAATCTGGGCATCCTGTTAAAATATATAGGCCATAATCCAAGTAACTCTTTAATCTGTGATTCATCTGACAACAAAAAGCAAATGCTGTCCAATTATCGGAACATTCTGGTGAAACTATTTTAAGTTAAGTATCAAGAGAGTCAGAGTAATCCTGCTCCTTTTATATAGGCTGTAAAATTGAAAACATTTAGGAAGGCATTTTTCAATGCAAAGTTCCCAAAACTGATTCCTAAATGCTGACAACTCTTTATGCGACTGTGTGAAATGGCACACATTAACTATGCAAAATGTTTAAAACAAGCTATGTGCAATACTTACAGTAAAGGTTATAGGCACAGAGAACTTTGAAAAAACTTTTTTTTTGTTCTTTTAAATCTAAAAAAAACAGACTAAGAAATTTAAGATTAGGCATGTAAACATTGATAGCGGTATTATTCTTCTCAACATGTAACAATACAGGAAGATCAGATCCTTGTATGCTAGCCTTCATGCTGGAAGGGAAGGCCTAGACACCATGACAAAAAAAAAAAATAAAAATTCACATTGCAGAGTTTTGAAAGAGAGTTGTAATAAGTATACCATGCTTATTTCAATGAAATAAATGGGATGTAGAAATACTCTGATGTCCCTACCACTGTGAAAGACATGAAGCTGACAAGTAAGGGTAGCCAAGAATTGAAAGGTCCACATGTCTCTCTCACACACTAGCAAAGAATGCAACAAAGCTTGACTGTTTCTAGCCCCAGAAACTTTACAGAACTGGGCTGGACACCAGCATGACAACCCAGCCCTCTCTCAGTTCATCCATGGATACCCATACTACCAGTGCTAATGTACTTCTGGGAAGCATTTCATGTTTGAGAAACAAGAGCATATACTGGGATACTGCAAGTTGAAAATTTAGTGTTGAGGCTAAACAACAAACAGACAGCTTAGTTTTCTTCTGTTTATTTTAAGCTTGCAGCTCCACAGGTTTATATGGTTTCAATATGATATGCACTAATTACAAGTATGTTTTCATTATGACATTATTGTTACATATTTTAAGCTTTCAAGCACTAAGCAAGTAAAACATATTTATCCTCATGTGTCATTCTAGATTATGTTTTATTGACAAAATACCAGGGTCTTGCTGCTATGATTTTACTGATTCCTTTGCTTTATTTCTGATTGTATGTTTATTCTTGGGTCATGACCTAATTTTTTTTTTTTTCTTTCACAAGATCTAAGCTGTAGTCTTCAAGTGGTTGACTAAAATGTCCCACTCAGCATATTCTGCTCTGAAACCCTTGGGCAAAGTTGTTTTTTTTTTTTTTTTTGATTGCAAATGCCCCAAAGAGCATTGAAGGGGTTTGTGTGGGGTCAAGTGTATCCTGAATGAACAAGTAGTTACAAAAGCTGGTCACTATTTTTTGAAAGGAGATAATACCCCATTGTAAATGTTCCAAATTGAATAAACTCTTTTTCTTTCCAAATGAGTATACTGTCCTCCACATAAATGGTCATAACTTGTTTTTCTGTGAAGCTTAAAATCAAAATGTTCTTTCCTCAGAAAATGCCAGTTTCTTTCCCCACCTCATATCTTATCCATCATAAAGAAAAAAATATTTAAATTCGCAATGTTAACAGTCAAAAACGAATAATGGATATTAATGTCAGTTTTATTGCTTTTCTTATCTGTAAAAAGACTAATTAAATTTTTAAATTTTGATGAAATGAAAAATATAAATCCAGAATTCGAGATATAAGAATCAGAAACTTTGATAGTGACTTTTTTCTTATGAAATTCAATATAATGTCGACTAAAGTGTTTGTTAGATATATGTAAAATATGAATCAACATCTAACCAAAGCTGACACTGTCAAAATCAGAAACTTTAGGAAAAGCCTACACTTTAAATCTTTGAAGACCACAGAATTCCAGGTCACTTTGTACTATAAAGTTGTTCACAAAAGTATGAAAAATCTTGAAAAGAAAGAGGCTGAAATAAATCTAAGCAGAAAACCAGTACACTGAATTAATATCATGCCTGACAAAGAGAAGGAGATGGAGACTGAAAATCAATGGATCTGAAGAGAGAGATCAGAAATTGGGACTACTTGATGGACAAGATCATGAAGGACTCACATCACTATCCTTTTTAGAACCTAGGATTTAATGTGGATGCTAGAGGAAAAAGGAAGAAATAAAGAACAACATTTATTTTAAACCCATGCATTCATCTTCTCTGCCTGTAACTTCTGCCTTATCCTCAGAAGCTGTGTTAGCCACACTGGTTGCATAATTCTGGCCCTTAACTGGGAATACACTATATGGCCACATACATTACAGAAGTTCTCTAAAAACTGCAATAGTCCTCAGGTACAGCAAGCTTATAATGAGCTTCTTCTGATGGTATCTGAACAGAAATTCAGTGTTAATTTCTTAAGAATCAATGCAGTTTACAATCACATAATATTGCACTGATTGCATAGACAAGTAGCAAGAGTTCAGAAAACTTGAGTGGAGAAAAAAATAATGCCAGAAAGCTGAGAGGAACAGACTGATACCCTTTGAAACGGCAGACAGAAAAAAAGATATATTCTATTCCAACATTCTTAAACAGCTGAATTGTACAAGCTCTACTCTTAAGCTCTGCAATGCAGGAAAAAATATGTATAAAGTGATAAAAAAAAGAACTATTTCAATTTTCTGTAAATGTACTAAGTAATTTTGTTTGCGATTTAAATGCTATATTTTTGTTAAGCTATCAACTACAGTTCTCCTAAAATCAAGGGAAATGGAGAATTTCTTTGAAAGAAACTGTAACACAAATTTTAAAGCATTTTGTTATTTGATTTAGTACGGATGGATGAAAATTTTGCAGCAGAATGTTTTTCAGCAGAACCTGATGATTTGCTGATTCTTGGACTTAAAACTGTCAATAGATGAATGTAGAAAATCCAAAGACAAATTGCATCAAAAGCTGTTTGTAAAATTCGTGACAACTAGACAAGAAGTTTTCTTATTTTACAGAAAAAGATTATTAACTGTTGAGACATTTTACTTTCATTCTTTTACAAATGAAACTCAGTCATGCTAAATATTTTCAATTTTTAAGGTGCATGAAAGTAAAACAAGTTAAAAAAATGGGTATTAAATTGGTCGGTCTTTCTCCACAGCTGAGCAGTAAGCTTTTACAAATTATCAGAATTCATTAGGAAAGGAA
This sequence comes from Bombycilla garrulus, assembly GCA_013400315.1. NCBI lineage: Eukaryota > Metazoa > Chordata > Aves > Passeriformes > Bombycillidae > Bombycilla > Bombycilla garrulus. The sequence goes on along the minus strand of VXBU01013707.1, from coordinate 2,007 downwards.
AACGACTTTCAGCCTGTCCTAATTTTGGAGAGATGCTTTTCCAAGGTTCAACGGGATTTGAATTGTTCAAAGTATTTTTCCTTCAGCTCAAACTAAGGATTCTATTAGAAAAATAGAAACTTGCACAAGAATAATACTTGCTTTATCCATTTACTAACATAAATAAAATTCAAAATACATGGGAAATATATTCAAGATCTCTCTTGGGTGAAATTACCTGGGGGTATGTGCTTGCTTAGCTTGATAAAGTTCCTCTCTACAGCTGGATTTAATAAAGGGAAGAGGTTGGTTTATTCACAACAAGTATTTAATGTCTGCATTATGGCAGAAGATCAATCCTTCACTTTCCCCTACTTCATCTGTGGAAAATACAGTGCTGCAAAGAGAGATGTCGTTCACTGTGTCTGCAGCTATCCTAAAACACAGCTGCCAAACCTAGGGTCAGAATTAAGGTGGAATAATGCAAAATTAAACGTTTTCAGTAGAATTGCCACATAACTTAGAGTTGTGTTTGATTTGAAGTCTTGCCTGCACATTATGTGTGAAAATGGTGTAAGCATTTAATCATCACTGACAGAAGGCCTTTGGTGAGATGCCACCAGGTCTTACTAAGAGTGTGTAGTGGGAAAATTTCCACCATACTTCTTTCCCCTTTCCTACCTCCAAAATTTACTTCAAATTAGTAGAAATTTTCAGCAGTGTGTAAGACACAGTACTACCTTCTTTCACTTTTCAAATTGGGTGATTTCTGCTACGACGTAGCTTAGGCTTACAGAGGCATACTCAGTGCCTGGATAATTATCCTGCCAGTTTTCCTCCAAAACCAATGCTGTATACAATTAATACTTGTAATTAATTACATTAGAACTAACAATGACAAAATCTCCCCAAGAAGCTGCTACAAATAATCTTATTCCTAAATTTATGTAAGTCCTTTACTGAATTTTGAATGGGGTGAAACTCTGCCAACTGAGCTTGAAATTTATCATATATCCAGAACCTGACATTTCCAAAAAATATTTATCCACTGTCTCATATCCATATTATAGAAATAATGTAAATGATAATGAGGTACAAAGCCGCTGGTTATGTAAATGGTTCAACTGAAATCACTCTAACATTTTTCCACAAGTGAGGACTTCCAGACAATTAACTTTTACTAACAAGCTGGACACATACTCATTATCTAATTGTATGAAAAAACCTGTGCATTTCTGCTGTCATTCAAAGTTCAGAAAAAAATCCTCAATGTTCCCTTGTTTTTCACCCTGCATTTATGAAAAATCAGAAAAGGAAGGACTGAAATCAGGAAACTATACACAATTAAAGCAATGAGACAGAAGTCATATCAAAGACTTTTGGAGAAGACAACTAAAAATGGAAGGCAGAGAAAAATCAGGCCAGTGAGAGAAAGGTTGCAATGATAAACAGCTGAAACACAGTCTTTTCTAGGTTTGTTTTGACTCTCCTGGAACAGCAGTCAATAAAAAGGCAGTACTGAAGAGGTTTATTACAACTGTTGCCTCAGTTTAAAAAGTATTTACTGTAAGACAGAAGCTCAGCAGTCTTTTCTCCTACCACACTATTGCAAACATCCTCTACAGCTGCAAAAACATCCTCCCACCTTGGAGAAAATGAGCAACTACCTTCTCTGGCCTGTACATCTTTACTGAAAGTTTGCTCCTCTTTACTGGTTCATTACGACTTAACAAAATACTCTGGGTCTGACTCACTGTAAACAAAGCTAATTACCAAAAAAAAGCACTACAAACACGGCCTCACAAGCCTTGCATATAGGTTTGGTACAAAAATTGCAATTCTTCCTAATCAATTTGTAGGGCATTTTTAGGTAAGTAAATTATTGACCCTCCAAGGATTTTTTTTAATAACTGTGGCTTTAGAAAGCCAGTTTCTCAAGTTCTTCAATATATTTAAGACCAAAAGGACAATTAAATACATATAGCCTATCAGAAAAAAAAAGAACATGTCCTGTTGCAATCTTTGAGC